>ML809251.1:95332-112245 GCA_009831015.1 Picea engelmannii | reverse complement strand
AAAAACCGAAATGCATACATCAATAGATCCACACTGAAAAGGGAATCATGCTTTGTGGTTTTATCCATTCTACAACTCATGCTCTACAATGCGCTAAGCACTCTCTATTTAAAATTTTCTCTATAACTCAATAGACTCCATTACTAACAATATACATGGCTTTTATAGACTCACACAAAACTATTCCAGACTCAGAATATGACTCATACAAAACTTGGACCACCTCCTTCCAGACCTCATGCAGTCTCTTTTATTATCTTTTATTTTCTCTTTTCCTTCTCCTCTACCTTGTTCTCTAGAACTTCATTGTTTTCTTCTTTGCTCCGCTCGCTCTAGTGACTTCTAGTTCCACATGATTCTACTATCTGCGTGCAACCCACATAACCTCTTTGGAGCATGGAAGTCCTAATGAACTTGCCAGCTCATCCATCATCTACCCCATGATCTCTTGTGTTGTTTGGTTTCATTATTTGGGAAGATTCTTGAATATCTTATTCTAACTCGGTATGCATGCAATATCTTTCTGATCTTTTGCACACATTACACAACTCAATTTTCATGCTCACCTTATTCCATAAGTCATGCAATTATTAATGTGTGAACAAAAAACTGATGTGCATGCAAGGCAGATCTGAGAGAATCTGTAGCCTTGTTGGCCCTTGACCAAGTTTTGAGGAACACTTGGTCATATTTGACCATTTTTGGGACTTCGACAACCTGTCGAAGACGAAGGACAAAGTGAAGCGGAGATTGCGGAAGCTAGACCCCCTTTTTTGGGTCCTTTTTGGGTTTTTGGGAATATGTAATGGGAAAGAGATGTTGTCTTGTGGTTTTAACCACGCTTAGGCCCACTTTTGTAATGTATAAATAGATATCTATGCGATGTAAGTAAGGGAGAAGATTAGCCAAGGTATTAGTGCTAGAATTGATCTATGTAATTGACTTGCAGGGCTGAGTGAAAGTGTTGTAAGTGTTGAGTGCACAGATTGTAAGGAGTCTTTGTGCTAGATCTACTCGAGGAATGAGGATATAGCAAGGTGTGCGCAGATCTCCTGTCCTATGTGGAGTAGGATTTTGATAGCTCTGTGTTGTAACCGGATTGACTAAAGATAATAAAGAATAAGAGTTGGTGGACGTAGCCCCGGGGTGGGGGTGAACCACGTAAATACTGTGTGTTATGCTTTGTGCTTATTCATAGATGTTTTGTATTTCTAAGTGAGTATGTGTGATTAGATAGACTTGCTTATCCTTAGTGCTAGAGATGTGTATGAATGCTAAATCCGATGTGTATGAATATGCTAAGTGCTTGGTCTACCATATATGATTTGTCTTGTTGTTGCTAAGTGCTAAAATAACCTAGACCTAAGTGAATGTTGTGATGCTCTATTATGTCAGTGGAGTAGATCTAAGTGGAATATTGATGAATGATCTATGCTAAGTGATTTCTAAGTGTTGTAATCACATACCTGTGTCCCAGCTAAGGTTGCAGACACTTGAGTATTGGAACCACCCCTGCCTCTACCTCGGGTGAGACTTCATCTGCTTCGCAAGTGTTGCCGAAAGGGTCGGTAGTTAGGGTTTTTTTGGTGCGATGTTATAGCATTGAACCCCAGGTTTTCCCTTGTGCCAATAAATGGTTCTATTGTCGGGACTGAAACTGTGATTGTTGGGAACTAAGGGAGAAGAATCCTTGTGCAAATATTCGTCTTGAAACTATGGAAGCTCTGTGCGTGGATTTGTGCCCTAGTGCGCAGTATTTTACTTGATCTGAAAAGAGAAGGCCGGATCTAAAGAAAAGAAGCGAGATCTAAATGATTTGTGCTCTAAGAAAAATAAAAGTGGAAGTTTCTGAAGAAAAGAGGTAAGATCTGTAAGATCAGTGCTATGATAAAGGTAAGAATAGTTAAAAGTTTTTAGATCTGAAAGCTTTGAGCTCTGTAGAAGTAAGATAAGTGAAATTTTTTATTTGAAGAGCATGGATCTAGTTATGTTTGATAGACTATGTCCTAGCTTGAAAACTAGGGCATTAATAGATGAAAGAAAGTTTGATATGAACAGATCTGATAGATATGGTATGCCTATGCATAGAAAGAATGTTTGGACTAACAAATGGATGCAGGATCCTAGAAATTAATTTTTGCAGGCTAGCTACCATGATCCTGGTGCGTAGTACAAAATAAGTTGGGGATAATTTAAGAGAAAGAGAGGATTAACCCTATGTTATAGTTGCAGAATACCGGGATATCTTGCTAAGGAATGCCCTGGTGAGAGATCTAGTTGTCTCTGTTGCAAAGCCTTGGACCACGAAGTATTGGATTGCCCTAGAATGATTGCTAAGATTGAAGGCATGAATCTAAATGAAGAAAACCCTAAGGAATATCCAGAAATAGCAGAACCCCAGAGAGAATAAAAAAAGTTATTACTACAGATGAAATACACCTTGAATGACCACCGACATGTTAGATTATCAAAGGTCTTTAATGAAAAAGAGTGCATCGATGTAAGAATAGGAGACTTCGACATTGACCGTGTTCTGGATGAGGAAACAAAAGTGAATGTTATGACAGAGAGAACTTTGGAAGCTATAGGCAGGTCTGCTATGATCCCTTCACTAAGTGGAATAGGGTTATTCAGAGGGAAACTGGTAAACCTATGTGGAAGGCTCACTCAGACATCTATGAATGTCAATAGAACTTTGACAGAGGAATATTTTGAGATTATCAAATCTATGGAGGACAACGCCTAGTTTACTATGTTACTTGGAAAACCTTGGATTGAAAGAGATCAAGCTAGGAAGAAGGAAGAATAAAAGGTTTTAGAACAGCAGAGACAAGAGTTAAAATATTTCATGACCAGAAGGATCACATAGTTGATTGAGGAACAGGATAACAAATCAAAGCAATTTGACACTAGAATCTCATATGTCAAAGCTGCAAAAGCATTAGGGGACTCATAGAAGATTGGAGTATATGTATCAGATATAGATGAAGTAGTACCCATGAGTCTTGGGAAAGAACCTTAGGAACACGAAGTGACTATGCCCAAGGAAAATAAGGATCAAAACGGGAAAATAACTACTGAGACGAAGCTCACGGGGAAGAAGGATAGGAAGCTAAGTAAAAAGAGAGCTAAGATCGACAAGCTATAGAGGGTTCCATAGGGAACCTCTCAGAAATAAACTTTGCAAAATTGGAGCTTCGTCGAGATATCAGAACAACGACATGGGTCACTTCACCATGGCAAAGCAATATAGTTGTTGGAGGCCGATATATCCGTTCGGCTAGTGCTCTGAACAGATTGAAAATCATTGATGGATCATCACCAGACCATTAGACCACGCCATAACGGACATAACAAGAGTTAATGAAGCCCCATATCCATTACAAACAATATGTTACAGAGTTACTTACTTATTCCATCGCGCCATGCACGGAAGACACTTTTGCTAATTGCGAATTTGAGTCCACAAACTACATGAATTGTGAATAGTGATTATTCCACTCTTACTCTCTACCCTATTACAGTACCTATGTTACTTTGAGAACCAGAGATATTGATCCTGAGCGTATATGTCCGACAATTTTAGCGCAGCTGAAGAATCTGTAAGAGAGGTACTCGCTAGCCTCAGAGCCGAAAGAGTCATGTTGGAGAGAGGATTGTCTACAGGTTTAGAGGCATCATCGACGAGAGGAGTGCAAGCCTCCCCATCGACTACTTGAGCAGGAACATCCCGAACCGGCACAGAAATAAGAACCAAACATAAAGATGATATGGCCAACGCAAAGTTGGTTCCATCCATCCTACCTGCTTATATACCACATCTGAGCAGTACGATCAACAAAGACAGTGTGCCTAGAGACTTTGAGTACACTCTAGTCACTACGTACTTGCCAAAAGGGGTACGCGCAGTCTGCGTAGATCACGAAAAGATTGCAGCATTGAAATTTAGTGACTTCAACATGGGGGATCGTAAATTTTACAGCATGCTTGCCCCGTAAAAGTACCTAACCAGAACCAAGGGAATGAATTCGAAGATCGTCCCTCAGCAATGGACGATGAACCTCACACAGTCCACTCTGCTCAACGTTATGAAGATACCGCACTTTGGAAGACACCAGGAGGTGAATTCTTGTGTGAAGATATTGCTGACGAGTTACCATGGAGAATAATTATGGTTAAACCGTCGCATAACAATTGATCCAGCACTGATCAATTGGATCATCGATCTTAGCATGCAGGGCCCTGATCCCCATGATTACTATCCTAGAAAGACCGTAGATCGCGCTCTTACTTAGAATATCAAAGAATCTTATGGTGATGTTGAGAAAGGTGCATGAGGCTATAAGGTAGCTTCTATTGAAAGTGGCGCAGTGCGCCTCGCCTGCCAACTGATCACAGGGAATTTGGTATGCAAGAATCGACCCACACTAGTATACAGCTTTGTAGTCGACCTCGCAGGGAAGTGCACAGAGTGACTACAGATGAACTGGCGAAGTACCTAGTAAATCAACTAGATATTGGTTGCATAGAATCCCAGGATCAAGGGCATGAATTCCATTTTAGCTGGATCTTCATACTTATAGCTTGGATTGCATGGGAGCTACCGAAAGGTACAACCCTCCTAGAAATCGACCCCTTTGAGCCATTGGCCACGAAGTTTAGTACACTATGGTACTCGAATGATATGAACAAGCAGTGGAAATCCAATGTCGTCTTCCATACCTACTACACCCAATTGAAGATCTCCATCCAGTACAAGCCTCGCATGACCCCGAATACTTTACATAGGTTTCAACCTTTGATGAAGTTCAGTGCAGACTGCCATTTCATATATATTATAGCACGTGCTGATGAGCATAAGGAACAAATTTAGTCTTATTATAAGATGACAGAAGAAGACCTGGAGGAGATCACCAAGGAATGGTCGGCAGATCTCCTTGTTTTGGCAGACCCTGCAGAAATGTCTGACATTGACAGCCCAGAAGCTGCGTAGGATACACCTGGGCCCAGGAAGACAAAGAAAACAAAGAAGACGAAGAAGGTTGAGGAAGTCCAAGATATAGACAGCCTATCTATGAGGACGGATTCCATTACACCAGATCAAGGAGGTGAAGGCGAAGACTTAGAAGAAGTCGAACAAAGACCAGAAGACGAAGTAGAAATCATAAAGAAGAGGAAGGGTTCGCCTCTAGAACCTTCCTCCTGGAAGAAATCGAAAGCACCCGTAACTAAGATGCAGATCACGCTCACTCCAGATGACTTCAGTTTCCTCAACATAGCTATGAATGAATCTATAGAAGAGATAACAGAAAAGTAGGAAGCTAAGTAAGAGACAATGTACAACATAATTGAGATCGAGCTCCAAGGAGTGTAGCAGGAACTTCAGTCTAGCCACGCAGTCTCGACTGCACCCCTTCCAGAAGGAACAACAGAAGAGGGAGATGAACCAATTCAACTCCACAATATTACTGGCATAGTCGAAGTACGCCTTCAGAAAGCACAGGAAGAAACAACACAGGCCACCCAGACCTTAAAGAAAGCACATGAGGAAATCATCGAACAACGTCGAGCTACACAATAAGAGAAGGACACTCTCCAAGCGAAATTTGAAGAAGATAGAGTGAAGATCCAAAAAGAGAAAGAGAAGTTTCTTGCGAAGCAGATCGGGATTGAAGAAGTAGTCAACATAGCATTTTTCTATGTGACCATCTTAGAGAAGAAGGCAGAAGAACCCATAGAATGCCAAGTGATGAAGCTTGCTGAAGTTATTCAGAAACTTCAACAAAGAGTCATGGAATTAGAGCTTTAGACTATGCCAAGTACCCCACAAGAAGTGTGCAACCAATGATAAATGACTGCCTGGAGCATAGTAGAAATAATTAAAGCACTCACCAAGGAATGCAAATAGTTAAGTAGCAGAAGTGCGTAGATATATGAGAACCTAACCGAGAATCCATAATTGCATAAATTGGAGTCGCAACTCTAGGAGGTGAAGCATGAAGCCAAAAATCTACAGGTGCAGCTAAAGACCCTATCACTCGTAGATATAATGAAGTGGTATCATGGGCATCGCACCACCCAACAACAGATCCATACAATCTAGAGAAAGGTAATGGAAGTAACTCAACAACTTCAACATGTGCAGGATAAGGAATGTCAACTATTTACAGAGATTCAGAGCCAAGGAATAGAGCTAGAGCAGGTCATGAATTCAGCACAACAATGCCTAGAAGGGCCAGTGAATAACGCACTCATCCAAGAGTTTTTTGAGCAAGAGGTCATGGCACAGTAGTAGGTCGAAGCAGCTCGAGGCATTCGAGGTAGAATTGATCAGACCTGAGTGACTCGGGATGAGTCACAGGTGAGTGTTGGGGGCATGTTGGCCCTTGACCAAGTTTTGAGAAACACTTGGTCATATTTGACCATTTTTGGGACTTCGACAGCCTGTCGAAAACAAAGTGCAAAGCGAAGTGAAGATTACGGAAGCTAGACCCCATTTTTTGGGTCCTTTTTGTGTTTTTGGGAATATGTAATGGGAAAGGGATGTCGGCCTGTGGGTTTACCCACACTTAGGCCAACTTTTGTAATGTATAAATAGATATCTAGGCGATGTAAGTAAGGGAGAAGTATGCCAAGGGATTAGTGCTAGAATTGATCTATGTAATTGATTTGCAGGGCTGAGTGAAAGTGTTGTAAGTGTTGAGTGCACATATTGTAAGGAGGCTTTGTTCTAGATCTACTCGAGGAAAGAGGATTTGGTGAGGTGCGTACATATCTCTTGTCTTATGCGGAGTAGGATTTTGATAGCTCTTTGCTGTAACCAGATTGATTGAAGCTAATAAAGAAGAAGAGTTGGTGGATGTAGCCCAAGGGTGGGGGTGAACCACGTAAATACAGTGTGTTGTGCTTTGTGATTATTCTTAGACGTTTTGTATTGCTAAGTGCTTAGATGTGAATAGATAGACTTTCTTATGCTTAGTGCTAGAGATGTATATGAATGCTAAATACGATGTGTATGAATATGCTAAGTGCTTGGCATACCAGATCTGATCTGTCTTGTTGTTGCTAAGTGCTAAAATAACCTAGACCTAAGTGAATGTTGCAATGCTCTGTTATGTCAGTGGGGTAGATCTAAGTGGAATATTAATGAATGATCTATGCTAAGTGCTTGCTAAGTGTTGTAATCACAGACCTGTGTCCCAGCTAAGGTTCCAGACACTTGAGTCTTGCAACCACCCCTTCCTCTACCTCGGGTGATACTTCATTTGCTTCGCAGGTGTTTCCAAAAGGGACGATAGTTAGGGTTTTTTTGGTGCACTTTTATAGCGTTGAACCCCGGGTCTGCCCTTGTGACAAAAATCTTACCAAAAACATTGGGTGCCAATAGGTTTCCCACTTCCTTGAGCATAGTGGAATTGAATAAATGATCCACCATCCATACGTCTACAAAAAATATTTGGTTTCCATGACAAGATAGAAGGCAAGAAGACCAAACACTAAAAAAAGAGAACACCATGTGGAATGAGAAGACGAAGACAAAGGCAAAAATCAAGGTAGAGGCAACAAAACCAGAAGGGAGATATTGGTAAAATGACAAAAAAAATTCAAATAAGGAGAGGCCTTCTTCACCACATAATTTTTTTGAGATGACTTGCAATCCCAAATTAACAAGCCCACTTGCCCACAAGGAAGAAGTGAAGAGACCTTGAATGAATTTGGGGCTTACCACTTTCTTGAGAAAAGTGGCATGTAATAAATGAGTCATCATCCTTGCACCTACCAAAATTATGAGATTTCCAAGACAAGTTATAAGGAAAGAAGACAAAACACTAAGAAAAACACAAGGAAAACACCATGCAGAAATAGAAGAGGAAAATAAAGGTGAACAACAAAGAAGAGGAAAAGAAACAAAAAGGTAGTGCTTGGTAAAAAGACAACAAAATTGTCAAAAAAGTGGAGGTCTTGGTCACTAATTAAATATTTTGAGATGAATTGTAAGCCCAAATTGGCAAGCTCACTCATGCACAAGGAAAAAGTGAGGAGACCAAATGAATTTGGGGTTTCCCACTTCCTTGAGAAAAGTAGCATGGAATAGTTATGAGCCTCCATCCTTACACTTACCAAAAAAATGGGGTTGTGAAGACAAGCCACAAGGAAAGAAGAGAAAACACTCAACTGAATACAAGGAAAACACCATGAGGAATGAGAAGAGGAAGGAAAATGTGAACAGCAAGGAGAGTGCAATGAAGCCAAAATGTAGTTGTTTGTAAAAAGAAAACAAAATTGTTAAATAAGGCGAGGTCTTGGTCACCATTTTAACTTTTTTAAGACAACATGCATGCCCAAATTGACAAACTTTCCTATTCACAAGGAATAAGTGGGAATGCCTTGAATGAATTTGGGGTTCCTACTTCCTTGAGAGGAGTGTAATTGAATAATCAAGCTACTATCCTTACACCTACCAAAAATATGGGGTTTCTATGACAAGCCACAATGAAATAAGGCCAAACACTAGTTGAAACACAAGACAAGCACCCTGCAAAACGAGAAGATGAAGACAAAGTTGAACAACAAGGTGAAGGTAATGAAACCATAAGGGATCACTTGGTAAAAATAAAATAAAATGGTAAAATAAGGAAAGGTCTTGGTCACCACCTAACTTTTATGAGAGGAATTTTGCAAGCCTAAATTGGAAATCCCACCCATGCACAAGGAAGAACTAAGGAGACCTTGAATGAATTTGGGGTTGCACACTTCCTTGAGACAAGTGACATGGAATAAACGAGCTTACATCATTATGCCTAACAAAATTATGGGGTTTTCAAGACAATTCATGAGGTAAAATGACCAAACACTAAACAAAACACAAGGGAAACACCATGTGGAACAAGAATAAGAAGACAAAGGTGAACAACAAGGCAGAGAAAATAAAACTACAAGGGAGTATTTAGTAAAAAGACAACAAAATTGTCAATTAAGGAGAGGTTTTGATCACCACTTAACCTTTATGAGATAACTTTCAAGCCCAAATTGGCAAGCCCACCCATGCACAAGGAAGAAGTGAGGAACCCTTGAACAAACTTAGGTTTTTCCACTTCCTTGAGATGATTATAATGGAATAAACACATTTATGTTCTTACACCTACCAAAAATATGGGGTTTCCAAGACATGCCACAAGGCAGGAAGACCAAACACTAAATAAAACACAAGGAAAACACCATGTGGAACAAGAAGAGGAAGACAAAGGAGAAAAAGAACGTAGATGCAATGAAACCACATTGGAGTGCTTTGTAAAAAGACAACAAAATTATGAAATAGGGAAAGGTCTTTGTCACCACTTATATTTTTTTAGATTACTTGTAAGCCCAAATTCGCAAGCCTAGTCATGCAAAAATAACTGTGAAGAGCTTGAATAAATTTATAGGTTCTCCCACTTCCTTGAGATGGTTGCTATTGTAAAATAAACAAGATGTCATCCTTACACCTATAAAAAATATGAGGTTTCCAAGAAAAGCCACAAGGAAAGAAGACCAAACATTGTATGAAACATAAAGAAAACACCATGTGGAATGAGAAGATAGAAACAAAGGTGAACAACAAGGAAAAGGAAAAGAAACCACAAGGGATCACTTGATAGAAACACACCAAAATTGTTAAATAAGTAGAGCTCTTCATCACCACTTAACCTTTTTGTGAAAATTGGAAATCCCAAATTAGGCCCACCCATGCATAAGGAAATAAGGAGACCTTGAATGAATTTGGGGTTTCACACTTCCTTGAGACAAGTGGCATGGAATAAACGAGTTGTCATCCTTATGCATACCAAAATTATGGGGTTTCAAGACAATCCACAAGGAAAAAGGACCAAACACTAAATGAAACACAATGGAAACACCATGTGTAACAAGAACAGGAAGACAAAGCTTAAAAACAAGAGGAAATAAAACTACAAGGGAGTATTTAGTAAAAAAAAAACAAAATTTTTCAGTTAAGGAGAGGTCTTGGTCACCACTTAACCTTCTTGAGATCACTTGCAAGCCTAAACTGGCAAGCCCACCCATGCACAATGAAGAAGTGAGGTGACATTGAACAAACTTGGGGTTTTCCACTTCCTTGAGATGAGTAAAATGGAATAAATACATTTCTATCCTTACACCTACCAAAAATATGGGGTTTCCAAGAAAGGACACAAGGCAGGAAGACCAAACACTAAATAAACACAATGAAAACACCATGTGGAACAAGAATATGACGACAAAGGAGAAGATCAAGGTAGATGCAATGAAACCACAAGGTAGTGCTTGGTAAAAAGTCAACAAAATTGTCAAATAGGGAAAGGTCTTTGTCACCAATTATATTTTCTTAGATGACTTGTAAGCCCAAATTGGAAATCCTACTCATGCACAAAGAAGAAGTGTGAATACCTTGAACGAATTTCCAAGGCATCCTACTTCCTTGAGATGAATGGTATAGAATAAATGAGATTTCATCCTTACACCTATCAAAAATATGATGTTGTGAAGGCAACCCACAAGGAAAGAAGAACAAACACTAAATAAAACACAAGGAAAACACCATGTGGAATGAGAAGATAGAAACAAAGGTGAACAATAAGGAGAAGGAAATGAAACCACAAGGGAGCACTTGATATAAACACATTTTTTTTTTCAAATAAGTATAGGTCTTGGTCACCACTTAACCATTGTGTGATGACTCACAAGCCCAAAATAGAAAACCTACCCATGCAAAAGGAATAAGTGAGGAGACCTTGAACAAATTTTGGGTTTACCACTTCCTTGAGACAAGTGGAATGAATAATTGAGCCACACCCTTACACTAACAAAAAAAATGGGGTTTCCAAGACAAGACACAAGGAAAGAAGATGAAACACTAAATGAAACAAAAGGAAAACACCATGTCAAATGATAATAGGAGCATGAAGGTGAATAACAAGGTGGAGTGTAACACCCTTGTTTCCCTTAGCTTGTAATTAATCATAAAATAGGATTTACCATGCTAATGCATGTGGACAATGTAATGTATTATAGCTTGATTTGCCAATAACTGACTATGGGGGTGAAGCCTTGAAAGTACTGGCCATGATATCACTGGAGGAAAGAATTTGAAAAATGTAAGGGAGGGTCATTATATCAAATAACCAGAAATTCCCTTGTTGAGGATAATAAACCTCCTTAGGATCCCAAGGAGAGAAATCAGTTAATGAAGAAAGGACCAGTGGTTGAATTATCAACCACTCCCATGAATGGAAGCATGGACAAAACTACAGAATGTCATCCTAAAGAAACACTGGGTATGACAGGCCAAGCTGACTAGAGTTCCCTTCTGACAGAAGGAACAGGATGGGTCGAGAAACATCCTGGAAGAAAGATATACAAATGGATAAGGAGAATGTGTAGAGCTCTCCAGTAGAGAAAGAAGAGAAGTCTGCGAGCTTGATGTTGAGTGAGAATTTGATAAATCTCGTCGAGGCCATAACAGAGAAGGAAATCTCTGAAAGTTTGCAGAGAATAGAACCCGATCAGAAGCTGAAACAGAGAAAGAGTCCTTGAGAACTACAAGAGTTCCCTGGTGATATCATGGCTTGACATGGGGGTGGCCAGAGTGTTAAGAATGAACACCTCTAAGCCTTTGGTCGAGTGGAAGGATGAACACCCACAGTCAGTTAGTTGGCTACCAACTGTAATAGATAAGTAAATCACATATCTTCTGTATTTAATTAGTACTGGGAATTAAAGTTGGATATCCTATGAATGTTTCAAGGATAGATATGTTTTCTTAGTGATTTATATTGTACCCCTTTTTGTTGTCTTCTTGATTGTATAATTATAAAGTAGGAAATTATATGGATGGGATATGTTTTATACTCGTAAATGTTGGCTTCCTGTGGGGGATTAAGCTAGAACCACAAACTGTGAGTTCATCGACCTTGGGCATAGTTTCATGTACGCATGTTGACCCTCCTAGTCATTCTGAGTCCCTTGGAGGATAAAGTCTATTAAATCTCAGGAGAGATAGTGAATGTATGCACAAGCTCTCTGTGAGGCAAACAAAGATCGAGAGCCACTTAAGTTCTAGAGTTGAGGAATGAACGTAAGGGGTGTGTGAAAGGATTCTTCCAAGTGTTACATCCAAGAGAAAGAGCGCAAAGATATTAATCCTTTCAAAGATAACAAAGCTCAAGAAGAGTAGCGAGATTGAAGAATCAAAAGGGAAGGATCCTTTGTTCGGATGACGAAAAAATGAGAAATCTATTCGGAAAGAGCCAAGGTCCATTGTGACCGTTGGATACGGAAAGGAGTGTGGGAGTTAACCCCTTGAGTCCTTCGGGCTTCGCGAGTTCGACAAAATATGAGTTTTTCATAAGGGAAGTAAAAATCCCCGAATTCTCAAAGTTAATCTGGATCGTGGATCTATGGATCCGTTGGGATCCTTCTCAACCGTCCGATCTATGAGATTTATAGTCCTTGCTTCGGGATATTCACGTGTTGGAGTGAGAAAAACCCTGAAGGTGAAGTTACAAAGCACTTAGGAGACACTCACAAAGTTACCGAACACTCTGCATCTCAGTAAGAACTGCTTGAGCGAAATTTTCCAGGAGAGCACATACATCCCTTTGAGGAATAGAAGGGATAGAGACCTTCGAGGTCCGAGCAGTTGAAGCTTAGAAGAGAAAGTGATAAGAGGGCACAAGAGTATGACTTATTCCAAGTCCTGAAGCTTAGAATATATAAGCAATTTTTAGAAGTGCAGATGTGGTCCAAGAGACAGACTCGTAGGAGGAACAAAGGTCGAGGCCTTTGAATACTTAGAAAATCCTCTAAGCTAGAGGAAGTCGAAATCTCAGGAGGAGGAGAGACAACAGCCGTCAGATCGGTTGTGGAAAGGATCCTGGACAATTAGATCAACATCTAGTGAACAAAGGAAGTGCAGAGGAGAGGAATGAATCCCATCTGTTGGATCTAAGCATGAAGGATCAGTAACCATTGGATCCGGAAGTAAATTCATGAGACTTAACCCTTGTGTGTGCAGGAGAGTGGACTTGTCAAAATCCCGAAGTCCCAAAGTAAATTGGGACCATCCATCGTCAAGGAGGACAGGTGGCGTAAGATCCACAACTTCGGAGGATTGTGGACAAGGAGGAGAACAAATAGCCAAAGTAAGTCATGGTCATTGATTTCCAGGGGACACACATCAGTAGATTAGTAACTCTGGAGAAATCACTTCGAGAGTTTCAGATTGAGAGTTGAAACTCCTAAAGCTCGAAGCATCGATGTTCCGAAGGGTCGAAGCACCGAAGAGACGAAGGGCCGAAGCGTTGTAGAGCTAAAGAGATCTGGACCGTCAGATCTAGAGGATAAGTGGCGTGAATCTATGGATTATGAGTGAAGACCCGAAGTAAATGTCAACCATCAGATCATCCGAAGTAGATATGAACTATCAGATCTAGAGGACAGGTGGTGTGAATATGTGGATTTTGGGTGAAGACCCGAAGCAAACGTCAACCGTCAGATCTAGAGGACAGGTGGTGTGAATCTGTGGATTCCGGGTGAAGACCTGAAGTAAACGTCGAGTGTCGGGTCATCTGAAATAAACCTCAAGCATCAGATTTCCAAAGTTAATTTGAGCCGTCATATCAGCAGCTTCGAGAAATCCATTCGAGAGTTTCTCAGTTGAGATTTGAGATTCGTGAAGTTCGAAGTCCCAAAAATCCAAAGCGAATCCCAATTGTCTGATCAGCCGAAGCATATCTAAGCTATCATATCACCTGAAAAAAACCTCAAGCGTCGGATTGCCAAATAGAATCTAAGTCATCATATCAACAGCTTCAGGAAATCCATTTGAGAGTTTCTTAGTTGAGATTTGAGATTTGTGAAGTTCGAAGTCTCGAAAATGTGAAGCGAATCCCAATCGTCTGATCAGTCAAAGCAGATCTGAGCTGTCAGATCACCCGAAGTAAATCTCAAGCATTGGATCACCAAGGTGAATCTGAGCTATCAGATATTGTCTATTCAGGAGAAGGAAAGGATTGGAAGTTGAGATTATTGAAGTCTGAACTTTCAAAAATCTAAAGTAAATCCCAACCATCAGATCAACCGAAGTGAAGTTGATTCATCAGATCATCCAAAGTGAATATCAAGCGTCGGATCACCCGAAGTGGATCTGAGCTGTCAGATTGAAGGGAGACATGGTGAAAATCTGAGAACTACGGATAAATATCTGAAGTAATTCATAGATGTCAGATCCAATGGAGACGTGGCGAAAATCTGAGAACTCCGGATAAATATCCGAAGTAATTCGTAGCCATATGATCTAAGGGAGACGTGGATAAAATATGTGGACTCCGGGTAAAGACCTGAATTAATCCTCAATCGTCAGATCAAGAGGAAATGCGTCAGTGGATTATAGCCTCCGGATAAAATCCATTGGGAAAAAGGGTGAAGTTTGAGATTTGAGATCTCAAAAGTCCAAAACCCGAAGGAGATCTCGACCGTTGATCAAGAAGAGGGCCACAAGACTGTTGATCTAGTTGAAAGGTCAACCACCCAAAGTAAAGGCAACGTAATTGATTAGGAGGACAGATTTCCACAGATCGTCAACTCAGAAGATTGAAGTACGGAAGAGAGCAAAGTTTTGAGAGTTGAAACTCCCAAAACCCGAAATCACGAAGGAGATCAGGTCTGTTGATTTTGCAAGAGGTCAGATCTGATCTGTAGGTATGAGAGGGGAAGATCTGTTTTCGAAGTACCGTCAATATTGGGAGATAAACGATCCCATAGCATTGCGGGGATAGGAGTTGCATGAACGTTAAAAAGTTGAGGGCGGGCCGCAACTCAAACTGTGGATTTGAAAAGAGGACACGTGGAGTCTCGAGGAGAATTACGGGACGAAAAGTAGTTTGACTCAAACTGCCTTTTTCTGTGTCCGTAATCATGTAGTCCCGTAAGGTCATTACCCAAGGTCACATCAAGAGGGGGATTATCCAGAAAAGGAGCTAACGCCCAGTACTCTGAGATTTCGCAGGGGCGTGAAAGGGAAGGTCGTGGGTGCCCATAAACCTGCACCAAGAATCCGAAAGGTTCTATGTTTAATTACAGAATGAGACCATCAAGGTCTCAGAGAGTTGTTTGGCTTCAGAATCGTAGATCCTTGACCAGGAGGTCGGACTAGTTCCTCGACTTTCCAAATTAGAAACCATGAATGGAGATTTTGTCCTTTAAGAAAAGGGAAATTTTTTATGCCCCATCGTGGGTGTGTTACAAATTGGTATCAGAGCATGGTTAAAACACTTGGATTTCTTGGGCTCATGTATGATTCACTTAAGGAGGTATTGTTATATGCATTTACTCCTTGAGGAGAAGGACTGCAGATTGAACCTGTGATTTTGGGAATTCTTGTCGAATTTCAGCAGAATAATTTCTTTATCCCTTTGTCAAAGTGATAACTACTCTTACCGGAGTAGGGATATGCTAATTAAAATTTTCAATAAGACTTGAATGTGGATAGCTGAAGGTGGCAGGGTTCTGTCAAGAGCAGCTGAAGCCTAAAGGACGAATGATTTGGTGTTCACAATACTGCTTCTAAGCATGGGCAGTTGGAACTTTAGGCACTGATGATGGTGGATTATATAATGGTTAATACCTTTGTGGGCTTAAAGGAATCTGATAGGATTAGGTAGGATCCCTGGAAGTTATAGTTACTACTTTATATTAAAATTAGAGTATATAACTCCTCATGACCAAAGAAAAGTGAGATGGGTAAAACCCTATGGACGCTGAGGCAAGAAGGTTTTCTTGCTAGACGTTGTCGCATAAAGAGGAAAGTGAACCAAGTTGGTTATTTCCTTGAGAGAAGGAAACATCAATATAAGATATGACTGTGATATTAGTCTTGTAAGTGACGGAAATCTCAAACTAAAGGACACTAATGATGAAATTAAACTATCAAGTGAATGCATTAGGTAAATAGGTGCAATAGATGCACCTACATATACATGAATATGTATACATGATCATAAGGATGCTTGGAAGATCCTTGGGAAAAGGATATAGAAGCCTGATATGTCTGTGTGTGTGAATGACATGGAAAGGGTTTAAGTAGTAAACTAGCATGATGAATACTTAGTTGTGTTTAATTATGCTTGAGTGAATGGGTTTAATGCATTGTGAAGATTCTTAATATGAAACTTGAAATCAATACCAGTTAGGTATGAATGATATTAAACGTGCAAGTGATGTACATGTATGATGAAAGAGTATAGTTGTAGGCACCATATGGCTTCCCTAATGAGTGAAATATAAAGCAAGAATTTCTCTTGTCCAGATTAAATGAATACTATGGATGTATGGATGACTCCATTCTGAAGAGTCATGAAAGTTTTGTTCCAAATAATAGCGTGAGGGGAAAGTATTCTCTTTCCTCAGGGAATACTAATATAATTAGATAGAAGGGTAAATGAGCAAAGATGCTCTATTGTCATAATAAGAGGCAATTGATCATGCCTTTGATAATCACATGAGAAGGATTGTGAACAATCCTGAGTTGACTGATCTTAAAAGTAGATATGTAGGTGGGATATGAAACATACCTATGACCGCTACAAGTAGGCTTAGGATCATGAATATGGTTAAGTACATCATGGATGTAATTTAACAAAACCAGAATATGTATGGATACATAATTTGGGTACATGACAAAGATGCATGTTTATATTCCTTAGGGAATATTTGGTAAACAGATAAAAGCTAACTCAAGGTTGAGTCTGACACAGATAGTGATGGATGTGCAATAAGGAAGTTGCATGCTGAAGGAGTCCTCTGTGGAAGAAATGCGTGAAAAATCTGTCAGGACTTAGGGGGTCAGATTCATGACCTTAGTAACTGTTGAGAAACTG
>ML809251.1:74539-95300 GCA_009831015.1 Picea engelmannii | reverse complement strand
TATATATATATATATATAAGAATCTTGGATTACATTTTGAAAGCATCATGTAATCAATAGGAGACTAATGAATGAATAAAGGAGTATGTTTGACTGAATAGGCTTGGTTGAATCCATGTTAAGAAAAGGCAGTAAGGCCTTTAGAGATAACTCAACTAGGATGGAAAGCCCCAGGTAGTGTAGAAAGAATTGGAAGAAGGGGAGAGCCACTAACTCTTTTCTTGTTATGTGTTATGTTCCCTCTGGAATAAGAAAGATGATTTACTAATAGAAGTAGATGTTTTGACACCAGACTGATGAGGATTGTATTACTGCAGAAACCGTTGAGAACTATCGGTATTGCACTCATGAAAACATTAAGGATAATGTGATGAAGTGCATACATATATACTAGGACATGTCTGAAAATGTTTTATTAAGTTAAATGTTATGGTACTTGCATTTTTAATTTACATGACGACTAATGTGTTTATGATGTATGTCATGTGTAGAAAGAAATAGATTGGAACTGTTGAGAAAGACAGTTTCCAATAACGAACAACCTCAATCAGAGGATGACTATGAGAAGGTTCTTGTTGAAAGATTTTTTAAGGAACTTTAAAAGTCCCCATGGAGAACCACTGATGGGATAATATCAGAGGGGGTGCTAAGAGCCAAAACCGGTATAAAAAATGTTCATGCCTATGTGGCACAAGGTATGATGGGATTAGGTAAGAATCCCTTCTGAAATGTTTTACGGTCTTAATGTTATGTATGGAACGTTGAAAGGAAGTTGTATGCCTTGGATACCCAAGTAGGGTATGATTCAGGAAGGATAACTCGAATGATGGAGGTGTGAACCTTTGGTAGTAAAGACTGATTTTAATCCTCAGAAGAATCCATGAACTGATATGTCATGAATACATGGACCAATCAAGGAACGATTGGAAACAAAAGTGCTCATAGATGGAACGCTTCATGGAATGCATTGAGGGAACGCATGTTGCATAAGGTGGCAAAGAATGGGTTTTTCATTAAGAAAGGAGGACCTTCCAATTTTTTTCTTACATTATGTAAGCGCTGAAGGAAAACTAATTTGGGTGGCCATGAGTGTTGTCACCCTCGTTATTAATGGAGGAAGATTACTTAAAGGCATTCATGTGAAAATTTTGAGTTTCATGTGTATTGATTGGGGAATCGTGATGATCCTGTAGCCGGAAGCATAGTCATGTTGTAACAATGAATGAGAATGAATAAACCATATGGTGAAAATCTTGGCTAAGCTCCAATGCACCATGAAAAATTATTTGTTGTAAAGTGTGGGAAACTTGAAATCAATGCAAAGGTGCATTGGATATGAATGTGGCCACGAATGTTGGTACATTCATTAAGGTCAATTGATATCTGAATTACATTCTGAAAAATTTGGTTGGCTGAAATGATGCATAGGTAAGGGATGATGTATCCTTTTTCTTTGTATCATTGAATATATGAAAATGACTTGGATTGTTAGTATGCTTGATTTTGAAAAGGTAATGTGCATGAAAACTAACAATTTGTTTGGCTGAGGAATGTTGAAATTGCAGGAGGAAATGGGTCTTGGATATGGCAGCCTTGTAAGCCATAAGGAAGACCAATTGCCTGGTGAGCCAAACCGCTATTGGAAGGAAAGTCCCATAATTATGAATTTGATTCCTATGCGAAACAAATGTGGAAAAAAAATGTGGAATTTGGATATTTGTGGGTCACAGATTTACAAGAAAATTTTGAATTTAAAAATTTATGATGGTGTCTCGTGAATTT
Organism: Picea engelmannii; assembly: GCA_009831015.1. Taxonomy (NCBI): domain Eukaryota; kingdom Viridiplantae; phylum Streptophyta; class Pinopsida; order Pinales; family Pinaceae; genus Picea; species Picea engelmannii. The sequence goes on along the minus strand of ML809251.1, from coordinate 93,518 downwards.
TTATATGTCTGTGATACAGGTGAGAAAAAGTATAATCTGATTGCATGAAATAAAGACTGACTTGGGAGAAGGAGAATAACCTTAGTCCCTATCTATGATTGAGTCGGGAGAAGGAGAGTAACCTTTGTCCCTAACTTTAGCTGAGTCGGAAGGTTTTCAAGATGTAAAATCATGAAAAATGGCTACTACTGAGCCATGAGAACCCCATGGTAAGTCATGATCGCCTAGAATATATTGTGTTGAGGTAACACAAGATGGAGGGATGCCTTGGCAGAGAAAGTCTGAGGGACGCCTCGACTGTAAGACTTGACAGAGTCTCTGGAATTCGTTCTATGCGAGAAAACCTTGGCAAGGCAAGATGGATCACCTGAGGGACTGTATAGCAGAGAAGGGGATGCTTCAGCCTAGGCATGGAGGGCGAGTGACCACAAGGAAGAGGAGACCTTAATAGTTCTTGTAAACTATTGAATTGGGATCATGCACACGATGGGTAGTTCTTCTTGTGCGAGAAAACCTTGGCAAGGCAATATGGATCAACCGAGGGACTGTATAACAGAGAAGGGGATGCCTAAGCCTGGGCCTGGAGGGTGAGTGACCGCAAGGAAGATGAAACCATTATAGTTCTTGTAAACTATTGAATTCGGATCATGCACCCAATGGATATGTCAAGGAAAAGCAATGATCATGGATAACAAAACAACCATGTGGATACAAATCCACAAACGACGTAGATAATTATTGTGCTAAGATTATAAATTTTTCCTAGAATTTTTATTTTTTTTATGCAATGTTTTCGCAGAAGACTATGATTAATGTGCTTGTTGTCCAAGAATTATTTAAAGAAGGTGAACAAGATTAAAGGTCTGAAAAAGGACTTGACCGAGGAAGAAGGGTCAAGATTTTTCAAACAAATGAATGAGAAAGGCATGACATGTGTTTTGAGAAAGAACACCGAGGATGATGTTCCTTTAAGGGGGAGGGAATTGTAACACCCTTGTTTCCCCCAACTTGTAATTAATCATAAAATAGGATTTACCATGCTAAGGCATGTGGACAATGTAAATGTATTATTTTTTGAGTTGCGAATAACTGACAGTGAGGGTGAAGCCTTGAAAGTACTGGCCATGATATCACTAGAGGAAAGAATGTGAAAATTATAAGGGAGGGTGATTATATCAAATAACCCCAAATTCCCTTGATGAGGATAATAAACCTCCTTTGGATCCCAAGGAGAGAAATCAGTTAATGAAGAATGGACCAGTGGTTGAATTATCAACCACTCCCATAAATGGAAGCATGGCCAAAACTACAGAACGTCAGCCTGAAGTACCATTGGGTATGACAGGCCAAGCTGACCGGAGTTTCTTTCTGACAGAAGGAACAGGATGGGTCGAGAACCATCCTAGAAGAAAGATGTACAGATGGATAAGGAGAATGCTCAGAGATCTGCAACAGAGAAAGAAGAGAAGGCTGCAAGATTGATGTTGAGTGACCATCTAATAAACCTCATCTAGGCCATAACAAAGAAGGAAACATCTAAAAGTTTGCAGAGAACAGAACCCGAGCATAAGTTGAAACATAGAAAGAGTCCTTGAGAACTGCAAGAGTTCTCTGGTGATATCATGGCTTGGCACAGGGGTGACCAGAGTGCTAAGAATGAATGCCTCTGAGCCTATGGTCGGGTGGAAGGATGAACACCCACAGTCAGTTAGTTGGCTACCACCTATAATAGATAAGTAAATCGCATATCTTGTGTATTTAAGTGGTACTATGAACTAAAGTTGGATATCCTATGAATGTTGCAGGGATAGATATGTTTGCTTAATGATTTATAATGTACCCCTTTTTGGTGTCTACTTGATTGTATAATTAGGCAAGTAAACAATTATATGGATGGGATATGTTTTATACTCGTAAATGCTTGTGTCCTATGGGGGCTTAAGCTAGAACCACAAATTGTGAGTTCGTCGACCTAGGGCATAGTTTCATGTCTGCATGTCGACCCTCCTAGTTGTTCTGAGTCCCTTGGAGGATGGAGTATGTTAAATCTTAGGAGAGATAGTGAACATATGCAGAGGAACTCTATGAGGAAAACAAAGACCGAGAACCATTTAAGTTCTAAAGTTGATGAATGATCGTAAGGGGTGTGCGGAAGGATTCTTCCAAGTGTTACGTCTAAGAGAAAGAGCGCAAAGCTCTTAAGCCTTTTAGAGCTAACAAATATCAGGAAGAGTAGTGAGATTGAAGCATTGAAAGGGGAGGATCCTTTGTTTGGATGATGAACGAACGAGAAAAATATTTGAAAAGAGCCAAGGTCCGTTGTGACCATTGGATACGGAAAGGAGTGTAGGAGTTAACCCCTTGAGTCCTCTGGACTTCGCGATTTTGGAGAACTATGAGTTTGTCATAAGGGAAGTAAAAATACCTTAAGTCCTGAAGTCTCGAAGTTAATATAGACCATGGATCTCTGGATCCGTCGGGATCCTTGTCGACCGTCCGATCTATGAGATTCAGAGTCCGCGCTTCGGGAGATTTGAGTGTTGGAGTGACCAAAACCCCAAAGGCGAAGTTACAGAGAACTTAGGAGACACTCACAAAGTTACCGAACACTCTGCAGCTCAGTAAGGAGTTCTTGAGAGAAATTTTCTAGGAGGGCACGAACATCCCTTTGATGAATATAAAGGACATAGATCTTCGAGGTCCGAGCAGTTGAAGCTCAGAAGAGATAGTGCTAAGAGGGCACAAGATTAGGACTTATTCCAAGTCCTGAAGCTCAGAAGAGATAAATGCTTTTCAAAAGTGTAGACGAGGTCCAAGAGACGGACTCGTAGGAGGAGGAAAGGATGAGGCCTTTGAATACTTAGAAAATCCTCTAAGCTAGAGGAAGTCGAAAGCTAAGGAGAAGGAGAGACAATAGTCGTCAGATTGGTTGTGGAGAGGAGCCTGAACCATTAGATCGATGTTCAGTGAACAACCGAAGCGCAAAGGTGAGGAACAGATCCCATCTGTTGGATCTGAGCATGAAGGAACAGTAACCATTGGATCCAGAAGTAAATGCAGGAGACTTAACCCTTGTGTGTGTAGGAGAGTGGACTTGTCAAAGTCCCGAAGTCCCAAAGTAAATTAGGACCATCCATCGTCAAGGAGGATGGGTGGCGTAATATCCACAACTTCGGAGGATTGTGGAAAAGGAGGAGGAAAAATAGCCGAAGTAAATCCTGGTCATTGATCACCAAGGGACACGCGTAAGTAGATCAGTAAATCTGGAGAAATCACTTCGAGAGTTTCAGATTGAGAGTTGAAACTCCCAAAGCCCAAAGTGTCAATGTGTCGAAGCATCAAAGTGTCGAAGGGTCAAAGCCCCGAAGAGCCAAAGAGATCTGTATTGTCGGATCTAGATGACAAGTGGCATGAATCTGTGGATTCTGAGTGAATACCCGAAGTAAACGTCAACCATCAGATTGTCCAAAGTAGATTTGAACCGTCAAATCTAGAGGATAGGTGGTGTGAATCTGTGGATTTCGGGTGAATACCCGAAGCAAATGTCAACTGTCAGATCGTCTGAAGTAGATCTGAACCGTCAGATCTAGAGGACAGGTGGTGTGAATCTGTGGATTTCAGGTGAAGACCCGAAGTAAACGTCAACCATCGGGTCATTTGAAATATACTTCAAGCATCGGATTGCCAAAGTGAATCTGAGCTGTCAGATCAACAACTTCAGGAAATCCATTCGAGATTTTCTCAGTTTAGATTTGAGATTCGCAAAGTCCGAAGTCCCGGAAATCTGAAGCAAATCCCAATTGTCCAATCAACCGAAGCAGATATGAGTCATCAAATCACCTAAAATAAACCTCAAGCGTCGGATTGCCAAAGTGAATCTGAGTCATCAGATCAACAACTTCGGGAAATCCATTCGAGAGTTTCTCAGATGAGATTTGAGATTCACGAAGTTCGAAGTCCTAGAAATCTGAAGCAAATCCCAATCGTCCGATCAGCCGAAGTAGATCTGAGATGTCAGATCACCCAAAGTAAATCTCAAGCGTTGGATCACCAAGGTAAATCTGAGTCATTAGATACTGTCTATTCAGGAGAAGGCAAGGATTGAGAGTTGAGAATTCTGAATCTAAACTTCCGGAAATCCGAAGTAAATCTCAACTGTCCTATCAGCCAAAGTGAAGTTGAGTCGTCATATCGTCCGAAGTGAATATCAAGCATCGAATCACCTGAAGTGGATCTGAGCCATCAAATCAAAGGGAGACATGGTGAAAATATGAGGACTCTGGATAAAGATCTGAAGTAATTCATAGCCGTCAGATCCAAGGGAGACGTGTCGAAAATCTGAGAACTCCAGATAAATATCCGAAGTAATTCATAGTCGTCCAATCTAAGGGAGATGTGGAGCAAATCTGTGGACTCCGGGTAAAGACCCGAAGTAATCCTTGATTTTCATATCAAGAGGACACGCGTCATTGGATTATAGCCTCCAAATAAAATCCATTGGGAAAAAGGGTGAATTTTGAGATTTGAGATCTCATAAGTCTGAAACCCGAAGGAGATCTCGACCATTGATCGAGAAGTGGGCCACAAGACCATTGATCCAGTTGAAAGGTCAACAACCTGAAGTAAAGTCAGGGTCATTGATTAGGAGGACAAGTGTCCGCAGATCGTCAACTCGGAAGATTGAAGTACGAAAGAGAGCAGGGTTTTGAGAGTTGAAACTCCTCAAACCCGAAATCATAAAGGAGATCACATCTATTGATTTTGCAAGAGGTCAAATCTGATCCGTAGGTATGAGAGGGGTAGATCTAAACTGTTAGTTTTCTAAGTACCATCAAGATCAGGAGATCGACGGTCCTGTAGAATTGTGGGGATAGGAGTTGCACGAATGTTAAAAATTTGAGGGCGAGCTGCAATTCAAACTGCGGATTTGAAAAGAGGACATGTGGAGGCTCGAGGAGAATTGCGGGCCAAAAATCAGTTTGATTTAAACCTCCTTTGGTCACGTCTACAATCACACAGTCCTGTAAGGTCATCTCCTAAGGTCACATCAAGAGGGGGCTTATCCAAAAAAGGAGCTAACACCCAATACTCTAAAATTTCGCAGGGGAGTGAAAGGGAAGGTCTTGGGTGCCCTTCAACCTGCATCAAGAAGCCAAAAGGTTTTGTGTTTAATTACAGAATGAGACCATCAAGGTCTCAGAGAGTTGTTTGGCTTCAGAGTCGGAGATCCTTGACTAGGAGGTCGGACTGGTTCCCCAAGTTTCCAAATTAGAAACCATGAATAGAGATTTTGTCCTTTAAGAAAAGAGAAAATTTGTATGCCCGTCGTGGGTGTGTTACATGGAGGCAATGCAACTGCAAGGGGGAACTTATTAAAAAGACAATAGTTTGAAAATGTGAGGATGTATGGGTAACACTTTTTTTAGTGAACCACAATGAGGGTAACATGATGTTTCCAAGGTGAACAAGTTACAAAATTCTAGGATGAGAATTTTCCAAAAATATAGTAATCTTATTGGGTAAAAGTGCGAAAAACTCTCGGTTGAGACTTTTATAAACCCTTGGCTGGAATATTTTTTCATATGAGATTTTTTGGTCAGCTAAAATTGCAAACTGTGTCTCAATTTTTAGAAAGCTACAACTTCAAGAAGGGTGTACCCCTACAAATTTCAAATATCATCTATTAGACTTGCTACCAGTGGATTCATCTTTGAATCTAGTTTTTAATGATACAAGAATTGTGGATTTTCATCAAGAAATGATATTTATTAATAATTGTGTTCTATACTTTATTAATTAATAACTTTGCTATTCTCAAATCACCTATAATTAAAATTCAATATTTTCAAAAAGTACAATATCAAAAAAATAGAAAAAAAACACAATGCACTTCTTGGCACTATCCTCTTAAAAAGGGTAATTTTATTTTTCTTTGTAATAATCACATTAAAAAGAAAATTGGTGCCCACATAAATGTGTGTAGATGATATAGTTTTTTTGTTTCACTCTATTTCATTAAATAATTAAAAATGGTTCTTAAATCTAAAAGATCACAAAATATTGTCTAGGAACTAGTTAATCTATGTAGATTGTGAGCATATATTTGTTTCCCTAAAATGAATGGCCATCTCTAAAAAACTAGATTCCCGTGTAGGTCACTCATTATCCTTACCTAAAATGTTAAAGAATGTGTAGTCAATAAACAATAAATTTATACCACTATATGTCCATAAGTAATTTTTAGAAAAATATGAATGCAAAGATAAGACAATTCTCTACAAATAGTGTTTTCACTTCAAAGTAAAATTCTCAAATAAAAAATGTGTTTAGACGGGTTGAAGTTGAAGAAAGAGAGTTTTGTAGCTTTCTTCATTAAAAATAAGAAAAAGTGTCAAATAAGGAGAGGTCTTGGTCACCACTTATATTTGTTTAGATGACTTGCAAGCCCAAATTGGCAAGCATGCATGTGCATAAGGAAAAATCAAAAAGACCTTGAATGAATTTTTAGTTTCCCACTTCCTTGAGATTAGTGGCATGGAATAAATGATTTTACATCCTTACACCTACCAAAAACATGGGCTTTCCAAGACAATACATAAGGAAAAAAGACCAAAAACTAAAAAAAACACAAGGTAAACACCACATGGAATGAGAAGAGGAAGACAAAGGTGAACAAGAAGGTGGATGCAATGAAACCAAAGGGGAGTGTTTGATAAAAATACAACAAAATTGTCAAATAGGGAGATGTATTGGTCACCACTTAACTTTTTTTAGATGTATTGAAAACCAAAATTAGCAAGCCCTCCCATACATAAGGAAAAAGTGAGGAGACCTTAAAAAAAAATTGGGGTTTCACACTTCCTTGAGACAAGTGACATGGAATAAACAAGCAAAAATAAATACACCTACTAGAAACATGGGGCTGCCAAGAGAAGACACAAGGAATGAATATCAAACACAAAATGAAATACAATGCAAACACGATGCAAAATGAGAAGAGAGAGACAAAGGTGAACAACAAGGTGGAGGAAATAAAACCACAAGGGAGAACAGGTCTTGGTCATCACTCAACCATTTTTTAAATGACTTGCAAGACCAAAATGGCAAGCCTACCCTTGCACAAGGAAAAAGTGAGGAGACCTTGAACAAATTTTGGGTTTCCCACTTCTTTGATGTTGGGTATGTGTTATATTCTTTGTACGACTAAATATAGTGTTTTCTACATTGTGTTGGGTGCGCGGGGGGGTTTGAGGGGGGACCACTAGGCCCCCCCTTTAGTGGTTCGGGGGAAGCACCCCTGAGAAAAAAAAATCCTCGAAAAATGTGTCGTATTTCTGCCTCATTTTTCGTGTCGCCTTGATTTTCATTTCCATTGTTGGGAGGTTTTTCGGCACATGGTTTTTGCCGATGGTTTTCTATTTCTAGTTAAGGAATTAGGGTTGTTGAGTAATCCAGGTCATTGGGTTAGGTTTTTGGATGTCGTTGTCTCCTATATGTATATTTTATTGTAAACAATGTATCACTATGAATGAATATAGAATATGTTGGTTTTCCCGGTTTGGGTTTCCATGGGAAAAATTTCTGTGTAATGTGTGCATTTTCCATTGTATCTTTTTTTTTCTTTTACTAAAAATTTGTTTACAGTAAATATTGTACAAGGTTAAAATCTAAATTTGGTATCAAAGCCATGTTAGCTTCAGGGGGACACCTTTGTGGTCAAGGGTTTGGCTCAAAACTTTGATAAGCCTTGCTAAAGGGGGAGATCCATGGTATTGATTTTTCAGGTGAAAAGAAATCTCGAGCAATTTGAAAATGGAGATCAAGAATTTTAATGCGAAAAGTTTTGAGTTGTGGAAGCTCAAGATGGAATATTTGTTGGTGGAAAGAGATCATTGGATCCAAGTACTGCACCTACAGGAAATTCAACAGATTACTAGAAAAATTTGGATCAGAAGGCGAAGAGCACAATCCAACTGTGTCTCTCATATTCAGTATTACTAAATGTGTCAAAGGAAGCTACAACCAAATATTTATGGGATAAGTTGGGGAATTCGTATCAGTCTAAGTCCCTAGTAAATAAATTATTCCTTAGAAATAAGTTGTATAACTTGAGGATGAGAGATGGAGACTCAGTGGAAAAGCATTTGAATGGCTTTAATATTGTGGTAGGTCAGTTAGTATCTGTTGATAATACAATTTCAAATGAAGATAAGTGTACCATTTTATTGTGCCCTTTACCAGACTCGTGGGATAGTCTGGTTGTGGACATAGATAGTAATACACCTTCCTTGAAGTTTGATGAAGTGGTCTCATCCTTGTTGTCGGAGGAGATGAGATGGAAGAACATGGAAGGACATAGAACATATGCATTATTTGCAGGAGGACACTCCCAGGAAAGAAATACATCTAAGTCCTCAAGTGTGAGATCTAATTCTAAGGGAATATCTAAGTCTCTTGGAAATCTTGTAAAGTTATGATAGAGATGTGGAAAATAAGGGCACTACAATAAGCACTGTAGATCCAAAGTTGAGAAAAAGAATGGATCGGAAGAATCTCCTTCTACAGAAGAAAATACCTCCAAAAAAAAAGGAGGGAATGTGTACTTGGCTTCTTCAAGTACACATGCAGAACATGAGGCATGGTTGGTTGACTCAGGTGCATCCTTTCATATGACTCCCCAAAGGGAGTGGTTTTGTGAATATGGAAGGTATGATGGAGGTAATGTTTTCCTAGGTGATGACTCGACAACCAGAATCATAGGTCGAGGAAAAGTCAAGTTGAGGCTCATAGATGGAAGGATTATAACACTACATGGTGTTCTTCACATCCCGGGATTGTCCAAACATTTGATTTATGTAAGCAAAATGGACGATGCAAGGGTAAAAACAATATTTGAAAAGGAAACCTGCAGGATGGTTCGAGGAGAAATAGTATTGTTGAAGGGAGTTCGGTTTGGAACTCTGTATAAGATGCAAGGAAGAACTATTAGTGATGGGGGTAATAGTTTCATTGTTCTTGATATTGTATTTTAAGAAGAAATAACTCCTACAGTCTCTGGCGAAAATTTTATGTTGTGGCATCAAAGACTGGGGCATATCGGAGAGAAGGGTCTTTGACTACTACACAGTAAATATATAGTTGAAGGTATGTCTAAATTCTCTCTTGATTATGATTTCTATGAACATTGTGTATATGGGAAGCAAAATCAGGTAAGATTACCCTCTAGTGCAACGAGGAAAGAAGAGATTTTACAGCTAGTTCATAGTGATGTGTTTGGACCTGTGTCGGTTCCATCATTGGGAAAATATGTGTACTATGTCTCATTTATGGATGACTTCTCGAGGAATACTTGGATATATTTCGTCAATAATAAATTTCAAGTCTTTGACAGTTTTAAAGAGTTTAAGGCTCTTGTTGAGAACTAAATAGAGAAAATAATTAAGGTGTTGAGGACAGATAATGGCAGAGAGTTTTGCGGGAATGAATTTGAAGAATTTTGTAAGAAGTGTGGTATAGCAAGGCAAAAGAATACTCCATATACACCTCAACATAATGGATTTGCAGAAAGGATGAACGAGACATTGATGTTAAAAATGAGGTGCATGCTTAGTAGTGCTAGGTTAGGGAAAGAATTCTGGGCAGAGGTAGTGGGTACTGCATGTTACCTGGTCAAAAGATCACCCTCATCAGTGCTAGATGAAAAGACTCCACATGAGGTATGCACTAGTAAAAAATATTCTCTCACACATCTCAAGGTATTTGGCTGTGAAGCCTATGTTCATGTTCCAAAGGAAAATAAGAGTAAGCTAGATAAGAAGGATGAAAAGCGTATCTTTATTGGGTATAAAGATGGTCTCAAAGGTTATAAGCTTTGGAACCCAGAAACTAAGAAGGTTGTGTATAGACGAGATGTGGTATTTAGAGAAATGAAGGATGTTGTTAAACATGAAGTCCTACCAAGTAAGGAAGAACCAGAGAAAATAGAGTTTGATTTAAAGGATGATGAATCAGACTCTATAGAAGAACATGAATCAGAAAAAGAAGATCCTCATACTCTAGTATTGAGAATATCGGTTCGAGAAATAAGGCTACCGGAAAGGTATATTCCATCTGATTTCCGTTCAAATTTTTCTTTGTATATTATTGATGATGATCCTAGAACTGTTAGGGAGGTAGTGGATTCAGAGGATGGAAAATTTTGGGAAAAGGCCATGGATGAAGAAATGGAAGACTTGGATAAGAATGAGGCTTGGGATCTAGTGGAGTTGTCGACTGGAAGAAATCCCATTGGCAACAAATGGGTATTTAAAAACAATTTGAATGAAGAAGGCAAAGTGGAGAAATACAAAGCTCGATTAGTAGCAAAGGGTTATTCCCAAGTTGAGGGAATTGATTTTGGTGAGATTTTTTCTCCTATTGCCAAGTTAACTTCTATATGATTTTTGTTATCTATTTCTACTACATTTTATTTTGAAGTAGAACAGATGGATGTGAAGACAACATTCCTACATGGGGATCTGGAAGAAGAAATATATATGAAGCATCCAGAAAACTTTATTGTGAAGGGAAATAAAAAGTTGATATGCAAGATGAAAAAGTCCATGTATGGTTTAAAACAATCACCAAGGATGTGGTTTAAAAAATTTGATACTTATATGATGGGACTTGGCTTCACAAGAAGCAAACAACATCATTGTGTGTATTTTAAATTAATTGGTGATCATTTGATTTATTTGGTCTTGTATTTGGATGGAATGTTGTTGATAGGAAACAACAAGGATATTATCCAATATGTAAAAACTTATTTGTCCTCTAAATTTGACATGAAGGATCTTGGTGCTGCAAATTTCATTTTTGGCATGCAAATTAAAAGATATCAGAAAAAGAGGAAATTATGGTTAAATCAGAGAAAATATGTCGAGACAATATTGCAGATGTTCAATATGCAGGAATGTAAATCGGTCAAGGTCCCTATTCATGTTGGTGTAAAGTTATCTACGGATTAGTGTCCCAAGACACATGAAGAGGAGGAAGACATGTCTCGTGTTCCATATGCGAGTGTAGTTGGCAGTTTGATGTATGCAATGTTCAAGGGAAACACCCCCGATAATGTTCTACGTTGCACCGGGCACGCAGGGGTTCAAGGGAAACACCCCCGATAAATTTTTTTCCTTAAGAAATGTGTTTCATTTTTTCCTCGTTTTTCATGTCGCCTCGATTTTTTTGTCCATTTTTGGGCGGTTTTCCGGCACATGGTTTTTCCCGGTGGTTTTTTTTTCAGTTAAGGAATTAGGGTTGTTGACTAATCTAGGTCATTGGGTTAGGGTTTTGGATGTCGTTGGCTCCTATATGTATATTGTATTGTAAAAAATGTATCACTATGAATGAATAGAGAATATGTTGGTTTTCACTGTTTGGGTTTCCAGGGTAAAAATATCTGTGTAATGTGTGTATTTTCCATTGTATCTTTTTTGTTCTTTTACTGAAAAATATATTTGTAATAAATATTGTATAAGGTTAAAATCTACATTTGATATGAAGGAAATAGAATAAATGAGTTTTCATCCTTACACCTACCAAAAATATGGGGTTTCCAAGACAAACCACAAGGAAAGAAGACCAAACACTAAACATAACACAATGAAAACACCATACAAAATCAGAATAGGAAAACAAAGAAGAACAACAAGGCGGAGGCAATGAAACCACAAGCGAGCACTACATCAAAAGAAAACAAAATTGTCAAATAAGGAGAGGTCTTGGTCACCACTCAACTTTCTACAGACAAATTGCAACCCAAATTGGAATCCCACTTGTGCGCAAGGAAGAAGTGAGGAGACCAAACAAATTTGGGGTTTCTCACTTCCTTGAAAAGGAAGCATAGAATATTTACAAGACATTGATCTTACACCTACCAAAAATATGGGGTTTATAAGACAAGCCCCAAGGAAAGAATACCAAATTCTAAATGAAACACAAGGAAAACACCATGCATAATTGGTCACAAAATAAGAAATCAAGGTGGAAGTGGTCACTATGTAGAGGAGGGGAAACCCAATATTTAACAAGGCTAAGCATTAAAACTTGCAATCAAGAGAATGGAAAGGGTTATGTTACAATAAGCCAACCTATTTTGAAGGGTCAATTAGAGGCTAAAGAAAATAAATGAATAACACACGAGTTGTGTCTTTTAAAATTATCCATGCAATTGTATAACAAACCAAAATGTTGAAAATGAAAACAATATACAAGAAATTTGACAAGAATCAAAATTCTCACCATGAAACATATATATATATATATATATATATATATATATATATATAGCCAACATAAAAAAAAAAGATGGGATTGCTAAGACAATCATAAAGTCATCTAAATAGTTGTGTGTGTGAGGCGCCCAATCGCACATGATGTTGAAACTACTACATCAAACATAAGAAAATGTGTTCCCTTCTACCTAGATGAAAGTGTATAATCTTGCAAGAGTTTTACATGCCAGAAAATAAAAGACAATTACAAATACTATAAAGTTATGTTTACTAGATGTTTGACAATTGTAAAATTAAAAACTTAATCAATTAAAATATAAAAAATATGCCATACTAACCTTGTCCAAGAAATTATCTTCAACAAGAGCCTATGTCAAGCCATGACAAGTATGCCCGCAATGAGAGCATCAATGCAAAAATACTAGGGTAGAACTAGAATCACTAGCCTAGATAAATCTCATGCATGATCTAGAACTAATGTGGCCTAAGGCCTTACACCTTATGGTATGGCATCATAAAAAAACCAAATGCTTCCATAAACATGCTATGTTAAAATAAACTATGTCGGGGTTGATATTACAGTACTAGTGGCCCAGACACTATCACCAAACTGAGGTGGCTTGGGGGGGTGGTTAGGCATATGAATAGGAGTGGGAAACCCTCTAAATGGGTTATGCATGACCCTTGCTTGATACCGAGTAGAGCCAAGGCCAATCCCCTAGAATTAACCAATCTCAAAATAATTGACATGGAGATCGATAATAAATTTGACCCGTAATTTATGAACAATATACAAGGGAACCTCCCTATTATTATAAGGAGGTTTAGCAAATACCATAAACCACATATCCATCCAGTGGCCTTTCCATGGTCAGAATGTGCACCAATCCATGCAAAGACACTTATTTCTCAAATGAGGGGGTTGGTTAGTTCTAGGGTCAATAAACAATTAAACAATCATCTCTTTGGTTATATGAAAAATTTTCACCTCTTCCTTAATAATGTTGGCTAATTAATACTCTCTCATCCTGGCCCCATATTCAGATGTATCAGATAATTTTCCATGGTCATATCCAATGGAAGCAACAATGTTGTGAAGTGAAGTGGCCAATGAAATATGTGATGGCCCTCATGATAAGCTCATTAATTAAGTTTTTGAGTTCATTTAAAGATTGATTAATTTATATGTATATATATTGTGGGGGGTTAGGGTTTGGGTTTGGATTAGGGTGTTGCTTCATAGTGGCATAATAAAATTTGCATTTAAACAATTATAAAAGATTTTTAAAATTATGTAAATTTTTATAATTTAATAAATATAAAAATGAGTTTTTGAATAAAATCTATCGACAAATGACAGCTCCTCTATTGAAAATGTTGATTACCAATGATTTCAATGTCCCTCTCGATTGTCCTCATCAAGATTGGGTTGAATCTACAATAACATACTCATGGTTGGAGAGAAGGATGTACAATAACATACTCATGGTTGGAGAGAAGGATAAGGAAGAAGGTTAGGGAGAAATGAAAAATATGGTCAGTTTTTTTATAACATGTAGGAAAGTGAAAAAATGTACTTACATGCACATTTTGTTAATGAATGCACATTATTTTTATCAATAAAGATAACGTTGGAATTTTGGTTCTACACAGTAATTTATTGTGTGGAGCTTCAACAAACGTCAAATATATTTAAATAGGAATGTGTGTAAGTTCCTAAAAATAAAAACATGTTTGCATTCTCATTGCAACGAAAAGGGGAAGAAACTTCATGTACCCACCCTATTATGCTACTACTTTGTCACATTCCACTAGCCTCTCGTCTCTTCCATGACCCATAGACCATTTGTATTTTACACTATTATTAATTGACCCATCAAGGATACCTATCCTTAGGGCCCCACCCCTTGTTTCTTCCATATGCCATCTCTCTTTCCCCACATATAGATCAAAACTACTTGGTCACATTTTGGGGGCATTGGTCTCCTTGTTTGCCATGTATCTAGATTCTTTTATTCTTTGTAAATGTAAAATACAAAAACATCCACAAAACCTTCAAAAAATAAAAACAAGGAAATATCAATGCTCTTCTTATTTCATCATCAACATCACCTATTTTATGGTAACAATCCTTATCTCCCTTGTTCAAAGCAGTTTCACTAAGCCATCCATGTCTACACTGACTCTATTGGTTTATACCATCTCCCCTATCCCATTTCAATCCATTTTTATGATTTTCAAGAGTCTCCTCCACCATTTATTAACCTTTTCATTTTGATTCATGTCCCTCCTCATCTTCTCAATCTATTTTTCTCCACACGTTTTCCATTCACCCTTCTACATTATTCCTCATCAGGCCTTTTTTACAACTCAACAATTAGTTGTGTTGTGTTAAATCAATTCTAGTTTCTACCTAGGTAAACCATCATTAATGCTTCATCCAAAGGAAGTCATGAGTCCCGTACTCATTAGGAAAACTCAATTGTCTATGTTTAAGTGTCAATTCATTGCACACTCAATTAATTATTGATCATTTTTCCTCTCTAAGAGGCCCTTTAGTCCCTAGCTCTCACAAACTCACTTACATTAATGTCAACTCATTTTATTCTTGGAGTACATTGAGTGGTTTCTCATACCTTGGTCTCCATTCACATTAAAAAATGGCCAGCCTTAGACCGAGCAGAGAGAGACCTCGTTGCTCTCTAACTTGGTATACCCTCCCATGTTCAACATTAGTGCATTCTCACATCAATGAGAGTCATACATATTGGTGATTGTTGTGTTTCAAATTCAATAAAAGACCTCAAACAAGGATGGCTTGATTGCTACATTATTGTACCCTTAAATAGGACCTTTCTTTCACACAACTCCTCACATGTTCTAGGGCCCCACCCTCATGGGACATATTTTTTTGTTATTCTTTGTCCCCATAGGTGTCGATGTTTTCATAAAGGATATTCCATTAACAACACCCTTTCCTAGTACTTGAAGTTGTCTTCATACAGGTGAATCATGATGTTTAGATTTGGCCCCAAATTCCCATTTATCCTATTGTAATTTAATTGATAGTTTCACAAGCATGGGAATGCCCTTCTCATTTGTAAAAAGGATTATTTTTTCACCATATTTGTGTTTGTCTTATATATGGCCTTCATCACTTCTCGACGGGTAATCCTCCTTCCTTAATTCTCTCTCTCTCTCTTTCTCTCTCTCTCTCTCTCTCTCTCATTTTTTACTACACACAAGCCTTTGGGAAAGTAATGATGATTTATTTTGGCTATACGGGGTGTTTGCAACCTCACACGTCAAGGAGCAATTGTTATCACATCAATTTCACTCACATACAACATTAAGATGGTTATTTTTTAAGACATCATAGATTCACAATAGAACACATAATACAACATATCTTACCACCTCATGGTGACTTGTCACCCTTTTTTTTGCAGCTCTAAGGTGGCATATGAAGCTAGTTCAAATCCCCATCTCATGAATGTATGATCCTTTGGACTCCCAAAGTTCCCATCAAACATATGGGATCCTACTAGTGGATGAGGAGCATTCACATCAAAGCTAGTTCCACATTCAAGCTTCATATTTCCCTATAAAAAAAAAGGATTGTGTGGTTGCATTATCAAAGAAAAAAGAATTGCAAAGTTAGCCTAGAGAAATGAACTTGGAGATCATATATCTCCAGCTTTCATCTCTACCATCCATGGCCCTCTTGCTTGCTTGTGTTCTTTTACCAAATAACCATGGTTTCTTCTTCAAAAGATTAATAAAGTCACACGGCTCAATCCTTCCAAATTTAGTTGTGTTTATCTTCATTTGTAAGGACCTAATTCCTCAAAACCACACTATGTTTAACTTGTATATTGTCCTTAGGGCGATCCTGAGGGGGCGCAGCATTATTGAGAGTAGGACTTTGAGGACGACTCGAGTGGGCGCTGGTAGAACGACTGGAGCTCCTACTCTCAATCTCAGAGTCCAATTTCTTCCAGTCTTCGCCCCTTTTAGCCAAAACCTCCTCCCGGGGCCGAGCAAATCCAAACGGATTCGGCTTCGGCTTCGATGCATCGACCTGTGGAGCATCTGATAAAGGGGATGCTGACAGTGAATCATTCCTGGGACGACTGAGAGAATCCAATAGAAGCCGAGGCCTTACCCGGTCCCTGTCCATGTCTGAAAATCCTAATCCATCCGCTCTCCTACCACCCCATCGCTCGGCGTTCATAGACCTGAACGATCCAGATCTGTGGTCGCTCGATTCGGAACTCTTCCCGGCAGCCCAATTGTCGGCCTCATCTGCTCTTGAACCCTGCCCACCGACATCATACCTGGACACCTGCCGACCAGCATCATACCTCTCCCCTCTGCCTCTGTTAAAGGAATTCACCGGAGGCAGAGGAGCGACTTTTTTCGCCGATGCCCAATTGTCCACCTCATCGGCTCTCGAAGGCTCGAAATCACTAACCCTACTCTGTGGTTTCCGGTCATCTTCAAACTCTCCACGGAAAGGTCTCCGGTTCGAGCCCCATTGTCCGTCGCCCTCATCTCTGAAACCCCGGCCACCGTCTCCTCCCCCTACTCTCCTCCCGTAGTCCCGGAATCCGCCGCCGAGCCGCCCAGAACCGCCGTAATCCGGCTCTTCCGCGGAGCGCTCACGGGGACCGGTGGTCAGCATCTTCAGCTCCTCTATCGTCAAGCCCTTGGATACCGACGCTGACGCCGACGCCGCCCCGCCACCGCGGGTCCGCCCACCCGGCCCGACATAAATCCCGGTGGCGAATTCTGAAATCGATAAAGTCTGGCCCTTGTTCTTCTTCTTTGGCTTCCCGGCCGCCACCGYCTTACGGAGGCTYGGGAAACTCTCCTCTCCGCCACCTGCAATCACTGCCGAGCTGCCGCTCTCCTCAGCTTGATTGGCTTTGGCCTTTGCCTCCGCGTCCGCGAGATCGGCCTCCGCGGCCCATGCACCCGACTTCCACAAATTCGCCATCTGGTCGCACGATCGAAACTCACACAGTTGAGTAAAAGAACACGATCACACTATGAGCGCTCCGCTCCTGGCGAGAGTGAAAGCTCGAGATATCAAATGATTTATGCTCTACCTTAACCAATTTAATTTATCCGCACTGAGGGCCCGGTCAAGTTATATTCTCAGTTGGTAGTGCTCTTGCTAATGAGAACTCTAATCAAATCAAAATATAGATCTTTATGGTTTTTTTAGTACTCAAGATCCTATTTATTTAAATAGTGAGATAATAGTTCCATTAAAAATATGATATATATTTAGATTTTAAAATAATTTTATACAAATTTTAAGTCGGGTAAATATCTATATTGTTAATCTATAACTTAAATAATAAAATAATATGTTTTTAGGGTTTATTTATTTTTGGTGATGTTAATATTAACCCTGACTTATTGAGGTAACCATTATGCTGATATCAATTTTTTGAAGTGTTGAGCAAGATAGCTTAGTAATCAAGATCCCATATAAATAGGAAGATGATACTTAGTTCAGAATATGTTTTATTCTTCAATATTGTTAGTATTGATTTTGAAGGTGTCTCATAAAATACTCATGTTATTAATTAAAATCTTGCATAATCCAAAGGATAATAGTCGATTGGAAACCTGAGTTAATCATTAGACAAGTTTTTTCAATGAGTTCATTTCTTTTATGAGGTAAAGTTTTTCCTTAATATACTCATTTGTTCTTAAATTTGATAATTTGGACCTTCTAAAATAAGTTACTTTAGGACAAAGTTCCATGGTCAAAGTTTTCATCAATCGAGTGTTACTATAACTTCTTTGAGGGTGACAAACCCTATCATAACTTAGTTGTCCACCTATGATGAAGATAACCACCACTCATTGCTATCCACAAATGTGGGCTAACTCATCATTGTTATTCAAGGAAAACCACGTAACCTGAAATAACACGTTGGTGGTGAATTTGTGAACTTTGATGTTAACAATAATTTCATGTTGTAAGTAGTAACCAAATATCGAATTGATGTTGGGTTGGCGATGGAGAGGTTGACAGGTGACGACGATGGTTGGAGTTGGTGGACGTCGACGGGGTTTGGAGTTGGTGGATAGGGTTTCTCTAGTGTAGGGAGGGACAGGCTCATTGCTGGGACGAGATTTTCGGGGCTGGAGCTTGTTTCCCGGACAAGGTTGGAAGCTTCTTGGCATTCATGGTTTTTGTGGGGTCTTCTTTTCCATTTTTTGTCATTCGTCGGATCGATATGGCGTCGGTCTGGGATGTGGTTTCTGTGCCAGACACAGGCGATGTGGAGTGTGGTCCAAAGGCAGGGGACCCAGAACCCCCTGTCGGTACTCCATTAGGGCTCGGGGCAGTGAACCCAATGGATATGGCATATACCCTGACATCTGGCATTCATTTTGGGACTCACATCTCGATCGCTTTGTCATTTTCGAGTGGATTGGCTTTTGACTGGACGGTGGTTGCCTTGTCAGGGTTGGACCCCCTTCCAGGTCTGTCGGAGGGTGATTTTCCTTGCATCGGTTCCGAGCCTGGGGCTCTCTTTGCTGGCGATTATTGGGGCACCCAACAAAAAGACTTACTGGTGGCTGATTCTTGTGCTCAATTCTCCCCGTCACAGCTTATTAATGATTCTAGTGCATTTCTGGAGCTTGCAATGACTGTCGGCGAATTCTTTGGGGGGGTTCCCTCT
>ML809251.1:36405-49529 GCA_009831015.1 Picea engelmannii | reverse complement strand
CTTGTTCAACTCTTTTCTAAACAAATAACATTCCTTCATTTCTTTAACCATGCTTAGGAACTTTGCAAATGCTAGAAACTCTTTTGTAGGGTCTTCATCATTCAAATTATGGAAATAA
Source organism: Picea engelmannii (assembly GCA_009831015.1). Taxonomy (NCBI): domain Eukaryota; kingdom Viridiplantae; phylum Streptophyta; class Pinopsida; order Pinales; family Pinaceae; genus Picea; species Picea engelmannii. Next base: position 49,411 of record ML809251.1, on the reverse strand, counting down.
TTGTATCGTTTCATCATCCTTGTTGATGGTATAAGCATTTTTGTTCTTTCATATATTCTTCATCTATCAAATTGTCATAGTGTTCATAATAACAAATAAAAATATATTATGAATATAAAATAATGCATGCATGTGTGCGTTATTATTATTATTATTATTTAATTTCTTAAAATATGTATTTGCATATTTATTTTTTAATTAAAAAACCGACCTAATTTATATGTCATGCTTTATTAAATTGAAGTAGATATTATTAAGATGGAACCCAAAGATAATGAAAATCACACACAAGCAGATCAAGGTGTAGAAAACCCCAACCCATCATAACCACTAAACATAGACACACATATTGATGAGGGGTTGGCCACCTTGAGATCACTTGTCCATGAATTAAGGGGCATAAGAGAACCTAGTTGAGTGTCCTTATACACTTCATTGGACGCCATAGTATCATCCATTGCAAGTCTCCAAGGGAAATTAATTACTATTTTTGAATACTGGGCTAGAATGTTCGAACTTTACAAGATTGGACTGGATAGAAACCAAGTTAGAGACTTGGGTATTTCAAAACAAGATATGATGTCTCTTTTTTATTGATCCTCAAACTAGACAACAACCACCTTTCAACAAGAAACACATTTGTATGGGCTGGTGCATCCACCCATAGTTTAATGCTAATTGGATGCATAGGTGGTTCATGGTCTTTGATAAACCTCCTTGCAATAACAGGGAGGTGCTTTTATATTTTTTGAGAAAATTGTGTGAAGAATTTATTTTGGGTCACCATATGAACCACTTCAACATTGGTGATTTCCAAGGGGTGGGTGGAGGGTCCACATAGGACTAAGATCTTGTTAGGCGTTATCCCATGTTAGGTCCTCATCCCCCTAGGAGAAATCTTAACCCCCCTTCCCAACATCGTATTAGAATGTTATGCTCGTTTAACCATAGAAAATATCACAATATTGTCACCCAACCATAGGAATGCAACCACCCCCATGGTCTTGTAGATCGGTAGCATCACCAGAGCTACATAGTCTATCTCATGATCACCCAGATATATTATGAGCAACACTATCATAACCATACAGGTTCTTGACTATGCCACTAGCGTACGAGACTGTCTCACTGGTGTAGCGAAAACTTGGCATACCAAACCATCTCACTGGAGTAGCCTACAACATGGCATAATTCCTACAAATTGGCACAAGGCCTACAACTTGGCATGAAGCCTACAACCTGGCATGAAGCCTACAACTCGACATGAAGCCTACAACTTCAAACAAGGCATAAAAGGTGGCACAAAGCCTACAACTCAACACAAAGGCCTACAACTCAGCACAAAGGCCTATAACTCAACATGAAGGCCTGCAACTCAACACAAAGCCTACAACTTAGCATGAAGCCTACAACTCAAAACAAGGCCTACAACTCCACACGAAGCCTACAACTCGACACAAAGTCCTACAACTCAACACAAATGCCTACAACTCGACATGAAGGCCTATAACTCGGCATGAAGCCTACAACTCGACACGAAGCCTACAACTCGACACAAAGGCCTACAACTCAACACGAAGGCATAAAACTTGGGATGAAGCCTATAACTAGGCACAAAGGCCTACAACTGATACAAAGGCCTACAACTCGACGTAAGTCCTACAACTTAGCATGAAGCCTACAACTCGACACAAGGCATAAAACTCGGCACAAAGGCCTACAACTCATCGTGAAGGCCTACAAACAACTCGACACGAAGCCTACAACTCAGCATAAGGCCTACAACTCCACACAAAGCCTACAACTTGGCATGAAGGCCTACAACTCGGCACAAAGGCCTAAAACTCGACACAAAGGATTATAACTCGACTTAAATCCTACAGCTCGACACAAAGGCCTACAACTCAGAACGAAGGCCTAAAACTAGGCATGAAGCCTACAACTAGGCATGAAGCCTACAATTAGGCACAAATCCCTACAACTTGGCACAAAGGCCTACAACTCGGCACAAAGGCCTAAAATATCCTTCTCTTCGAATTTTTCTATCAACTCCCTTTAACTGAGAGAATCCTCGAACGACACTTCCATTTGTTGCATGTCCCTATGCATCCTACAAAGCGTCACGAAAACTTGCTTCTTTTTGATCAATGACTCCCTCTGAAGTTCGACTCCCTATGAATCCTTTCAAGTCTTGGTTTTATGTTGTAACCTTCTTGGAATATGTAGGATAACCTGCCTGAAACAGAAACAACAAGAGTAAAATGATTTCCAATATAATAGCATTTTATATAAGAACATACCAATTTCATGGTAATTCATTATAGTATTACCATGGTGTCTTGCCTGAGAACAAGAACAAGAAATATCTCCTAGAGGAGATGTTAGTTCATATTGCAATTAAGTACAATAAGCATTTATAGTAATAGTACATGCTACTAAGCATTAATTTGTTCCTAGAATTTATAAAATATAAAGAATTTCAATACTTAAGCAACAATAAAAATATCAAACCTGATATTCAAACCTAGAGTCTGACTATTGTTTCGCTTGAGTTGCTTTTCTTTTGAGACAGGTATTCTTTCCAACCTGGAGAGTGTGTTGTTCCTCTGAATGTATTAGATCTTAGATCTTTATGGCTCTATGCTTGCTTCTTGTACAAAGATACCATCTCTTTCTAGAGATTTAGATCTGTAGAAGTATTTTTTTATTGTTTTTCCTACTCCACGTTTATGTGCTTGGAAGCTCCAAAAATCAAACTCTTCATCCTTTGATGCATGCTCTTCAGTTTGTGGTTCCATAATTTTTCCCTTTGTTCTTTTCAAAAATTATGTCAATCCTTTTCTTCCATGCTCTACCAAGAGACCATTCTTTTGTTGGGCCACTTTGGTTTTATGGAGGAATTCATGATTGTCTTTGAATTTGACTAGTCAAACCTTGACTTTGACCAGTCAAACAATGACTTTGACCCAAAAATCCAACTTTAACATTTTTTATGGTTGAGGGAACCAGGAGATGTGTTGGGTTAGGATGCACTAGGATAACCAAAAATTAGTCTGAATACTTCACAAAAAGTTTCATTGCAACTAGTTTTGGCACTGCAATAAGTATTGTAACTGGAACTGCAACCAATGTTGCAACTAGCACTGTAACTGGCACTACAATTGGCACAAAGGAACTGGCACTACAACCGGCACAAAGGAACTGGCACTACAACTACAATTGTGCTACAATGAGCTTGACAAAGAGCTGTGGATATACCTTCCAGTGGTTAGATTGTTCTGAAGGTGGTGTGGGCCCATAACCTATTAGAATGTTGTGCTCATTTGACCATAAACAATATCACAATATTGTCACCCAACCATAGGCATCCATCCACCCCTGAGCACCATAACCTTTGATAGATAGAATGATTCTGGAAGTATCACTAGACCCAAAGGATGACCAAGAGAGAGAGATCACACCTTTCTCCAAAGGTAGCACACCAAGAAGAAAGTCCCAAACCACAGACCAAGACCAATACCCAGTTGCAGTCGTTGTAGTTTCATTCTTCCTCTATACTTTTGCACCACTTTCTTGAGTGTGACTGTGTTACCAAATGAGCTCAAGTGCCTTATATTTATACTAATCTCTCTAGGTGAAAACGTGTCTCTTCAAGTAGGGACGACCTATCTTTTTCTTCATATAATACTTCAATATTACTTATTATGCTAAGTCAACTTGTCTTCCATGGTTTTCACACATCTGTTTAGGTTTTCTCTTACTTCCAGAATATTCTATTCTAGTAAAAGGTTTATCCATGGAGGTTAATACCTCCCGTAGCTACCAAAACATCAACACAACCTCCTATTGTAGAGTACTTGCAGTAGGCATAGGTAGCTTTATCAGCTTCAATTCGGAGTCTAGTGCAACATAATAGTTTTGTTGCATTATCTTAGAAAGAGGTGATTTCTAGTGACATTTACAGAGGGGTCAGGCCTTCAACCCCTAGAGCAGAGTGTAGCGAGGAGAGGGCACATGTACAGATCAGTCGTTCATGTGAGAATCATAGATGCTCAAGTTGTGGGTAGAATTGTTATGGGCCAATGGAGGCCAGTGGACAATACAGATTCATGGAGGAGGTTAGTATCTTAACCATCTCTATGTTTTTAATGATTATATATTTATATAGTATTATGTGTATTTATTTTTATATTTTATTGTATGATGTTTTCTAGTTGTTATTCCCCTATAACACACCCTCTACGCCGATAGATTCTATCTCCACCATTGATGCAACAATAGAGGTATCCTACTCATTCGATGCACCACATAAACATGTGTGTGTCACATTTGATAAATTCACCATAGTGATTTCTTTATTTTCTTCCATCCTCAAATTTATAATGTTCTTGTGTTTCTACAGGTTACAAGACTAGGTAGTGTCGAGCAATGTCTTCTTGGGATGGACAAGTCACCTACTTCACAGGTATCATGTGTCGAGTTGAATCTCAAATTTGTTGTATTTATGTTGTTGAATTTTACTATTTGGTACTAATAACAATATTATTAATATGTATGTAGGTTGTTGATATTTTCTCTAGTTACAATACCATTTCAATCCTTGGGCTCCATGCCACTACTTTTGGGTTAATTGTTTCCAGAAAATGTGTTATTCCATCACTTGTACATCCTATGGGGTTTCATCGCTGCCCACCCCCACCATATTTCATATTCTATGCATCCTTAATGGCTACACCCATGGGCCACCCACCCACACCACCTCTTCCATTGCATCCATCCACAATGGATGCACCCATATGCCACCCAACTCCCATCACCATTTCCATATGTGCCATCCATCGAGGCTACCACAATAGATGTTTCCTCGGAGCAAGTTGTATAGTTGAGCGCTACACCTTATAGAGAATCTCCATCGATGTCTGAGGTATTCACGGTGAGATATTGTGTTGATGATCAATTTTTATGTATCATGAATGGAATTTGTTTTACGCATATTTTTTTTAATTTCATGATTTGATCTTTATAAATAACGCAAGGTGGCATCACTAAGAGTTTAAGGTCATGGAGGAGAGTAACACCCTTGCGAATGTTAGTACCATCTATAGTGAGTTTTCTTATGTTGTATTACAAAGTATCATTTTGTAAGTCTTTTAATTCATTGTGGAAAAAAATATATAACAGTATTTTTTCTGTGTGCAGTCTTTGAAGTGACGAACTACGTCCAAGCGCAAAACCACTCGAGGTGCTTCTTCGAGCAAAATAAGAAAGATCAATTTCTGAGATTCTCCTGAGGGTGAAAAGGGTGGCAATGGTCAATGAGTGACCAATGACTGCCATTTTGTATCTAGGCCACCATATGGTAGCTTTTTATGTGAGGGCACTTGTTGTCGTTTTGTAAAAAATGTACAGTTTAGACGATGTTGAATTTACACACACACACACACATTTCATGGCACCCCTTTTATGAATCTCATTGTTTCGGCATTTTATGTTGATGAATGTATGAATTTCAAAGTGTATCGATTTCCATTATTTTTTGTTATATGTTAAATTGCAAGAAATAAATATAATCTAAATGGATTTGAAGAAATCTATTCTCAAAAGATAACTCTCAGGTACAGTAAATAGAAACAACTCCATATCTCTATTCTTCTAATAACTAATTCCACATAAAAATACTGCTACAAGGATATTCCTAGGAAACATAGATTTACATTGTTTTATAAAGGGATAAACCTACATGAACATCATGAACATGAACACGAACAAAATAATCCATGAGTTCAAATCAATGCACACTTTCGGATTATGGATGGCTTTGGGATAATGAATACATGATGAGAAGATGAAATGTCAAACCCAAAATCTCTTATAACCTTCAATATAAGATATATTAGTATGATACTAAAAAGTTGAATATTGTTTTTCAATAGTTAGAAGGAGAAACTCATACATTGAAAGATAGAAGGATCCCTTAACACATCAATGCGTATTTTTTAATGTTTTTTTTAGATTCAATAACTTACATTTAACTGATATAAAATACAATTAGCTTTACAATATTCAATAAATCCACTTATTGTAATAGATGTTTGTTGAAGACTATACAAATATATTTTAGGTTCTAGCAACTATTTCACAAAATTTCGATGAAATGAAATAATTTTTTTCTCAATTTGGTTGAGGATTCAAATAGATTTGGTGTGTATTATTGCACCAATCATTGTAATAATTTATTTAATTTGATTAATTACTTTTTAAAGTGTTAAGGAAGTCTATGCAAGTAAAAATAGTTCATTTTTTCTAAAGTGATTATAAATACTTTTGTTACTCATTGATGAACTCTTATGGTTGAAAATATTGCTAAGTGTTAAGTCCATACATGATTGATAGTTCTCAAGGAACTAAATTTGACAAAAGACTGAAGGACCATCCTAATTAAGACTCTAGGGACCAATAATAAGAATCATGTAGGCTAACACAATCACAATAGACATAAGAGGATTGAAACCTCACATTAATTTGTCCAAAATGAAGGATGGTTCATTATAATGACAATCAAAAAATGCTACAAGGGATTCTTAATACAAAATAAACACATAAAATATAAGTACACAATAAAGCCTCACATAAAATAAAAATATACCTCAAATTCTCCATTTATATTGCCAAAATGTTGTACAATGTAGCCCAAGATGAGAGCTCCTAAATACCCAAATTCTCCACCCTTTACAATGTAGAGAGAGATTTTCTTTATAGACTGAGTTTCTTCTGATTTACAATCAAATATTATTATTTTCTAACTAACTCCATGACAAGTCAAATAAATATTATAATAATGGATTAGCTATATCTCTCCTCAATCCATGGTTGACCATGTTACAACATGTGGACAATGGCCTCTCTAAATAAATTTTCCTTCATCCAAAAATAGTAGTAGTATGCACCAAATAATTCTCATGAAGGGGACACAACACCAAAAATAGGCATCAAGCCAATTCAAATGCCAAGTGTTCACATGGAATGTTCCCTCAAATAATGTGCATGCATGAAACCACTTGACATGTGTGAATTCCAAGGTAGCCAACTCCATGGATGAATGTGCAATATTCCAAGTGGATGGAGTGTCCACAACAAAATATGTGATCAATGCCTCACCTTGAGTTGTCTTTCCTTTTCTTTCCTTGCTTTCCTAGTCTTTCCTTTCCTTTGCTTGCCTTGCATTGCCTTACCTTTCCTTCCCATGCCTTTCCTTGACTTTCCATGGCATGTCTTTCCTTGCCTTGACTTTCCATGCCATGCCTTTCCTTAGCATGTCTTGCCTTGCCTTGCCATGCCTTCCATTGCCTTTCCATACCTAGACCTATACCCAGACCTTGCCTTGCCATGCCTTGACTTTCCTTTAGAGAATTTAAAATAAATCAAAAAATCATTTAGAGAACGAAGCTTAAAACCAAATTTAAAAACAAAAATGATTGTCCCCAATACTAATTACTTGAGGTTAGTTTAGGCCTCAACAACATCCTAGTTAAGATCATGCATATATGGTACAATATTGGTTAGGTGGTTCTCTACTCATAGTGCAAATATTCCAAAATTTGGTGTAGAGGTTTCTTTTCAACTTGAACCTTTTGAAAGTGGATAACGATATGAAAATATAGGTTGGATCCTATTAGACTACCACCATACCATGAAAATGATTATCAAATGACAACATCTTTGAAAAAAAAATCATTTTTCTTTTCCGTAACCAAAGTAATATCTCAACTTTGACAAGAATTCATGATGAATGAAATTGAATGGCCCAAGGAAGCTGGACTTTGAAGATGGGATGTTTTCATGATGTTTCAAATTCTTCAAAAATGCATCTTTTCAATCCCCCAAGAATTTAAAAACCAAATAGGATGATGGTACAACAAATTTTTTGTGTCATCAACACAAATTACTAAACCCCCATCACCCTATAAAAGTAAACAAGCTACTAATAGATCCTCTTAGATCCTTTTCTAAGGTTTTTCTAAGTAAAAACAAAGTGTTGAAGAATCCTCCCCATCTTTCTAAATAAGTCCATAAAGCCTATGTTGGAAATTCGATGCAATCCATACTTATTTCTTTTGGAAGGTGAGAAGAGAAAGCCCTTATTTGTCTTGTTGACATTCTACCATATTCAAATGTCCATAAATGAGCCATGGGGCATCTAGAATCTAATCAAGTAACTAATTCTATAGAGTTATACTATCCCCCACTTCAACTTCATTAGTGGTGTAAATGATGGGCATCCCGAGCATCGATTATCAATATTAAGTAAAATACATAGTAAACTTTGTGAGGGGTCAGTTACGAGTAAATAAATGCATTGAATTGATGAGGAAAAACCAACACTACAATCCCCTCTTTTCCTTCAAGATGATTATAATAGATATTTTGATATCCTAATAGATATTTCGATATCCTAGTGATATAAAACACATCTTTCTAAAAGGAAGAAAAAAAAAGGAGATTGAGTAAAGAAAAATCAAAACTTATTCCTTTGTCATTCTTCTAGAGAAAATCCTCTTATAAAGGTTTAAGATGAAAAATTAAAAATTACTCTAATCTTCTTTTAAATGACCTTTGTTTTTATTGTAAATTTAATGATCCTTAAAAGTAGTTCTTCTATGTTTTTTTTTAAATCTATATTCACAACATTGCTATGGAAAATTATATATGATTATTAAAAGAGGTTGTTCTATTTTTTATTTGGTTGTTGAGTAGTATTAGCAAAACACTCTCATATGGGGTTCATTTTCCCAGTTTTAAACCTATGATCTTCAAAGAAGAAACATATATGTTCTTAACTATTACGCCCACTCAAGTTGCACTAAAAAATTAAAATATATGAAAATGGGCTTTGACTTTATTTTTACTATAAATATGAGGATTGCTAATAATAATTTTTCTATTGTTGTTTTTTATTTTTCTACTTTTTTTTATTTTTCTAAATTAATATTCACTTTTAAGAAATTAATTGGAATAACCTTTCTTTCAATGTAAAATTTATGATGATTAAAATTATTATATATATATATATATATATATATATATATTTTAAATTGTTTTGTTCTATGAAATTGATAGCCGAGACATTAAATGTCCAAGATAAATGCTTCTAGTGATTCACATTCATATTTTTGCTATGGGTAAGAAAGTGACCTTTATTTTTACTCTAAATTTATTGATTTTTGAAAGTTGTCTTTTATCTTTTATTCGGTTGTTTTGTAATTAATGTTTACATTAATGATCTTGGTTATCTATATTTTAATTTGTAACTCACTTTCACTTTTAGGATTGTTTAAAAGTAGCCATTGTTTTTACTTTAATTAATTATTTTTAATTGACTTTTGCTTTAAAGTATTTTCGGTAAGTGGCCATTGTTTTTATTTCAATAGAATATTTGTTTAAAATGATTTTTTTATATTTTATTTAGATGGTTTTTTTGAATTGACATTCATTTTGATTCATTTTGCATAAATTTGATGATAAGTAATTATGCATGGTTCTTTTATATTCATATTTAATTTATTTAGTTTGTAATTAGCATTTATTCTTAAGATAAGAGTGTCCATTGTTTTTTATAAATTGGATAGTTGTTGAAAGTGATTTTTTGATTTTTTAATTAGTATTATTTTTAAGAAATTAGTTGAAAATAACGTTTATAATATATGATGATGATGATGATGATGATGATTAACGTCCACTAAGACTTAATTGGTCTATCAGACCTTCAAAGGGTAACTGATTACTTGTGATTCATTAGAATTTTGTTTCTGTGCTCGAAAAGCATTAAGAGAAGCTTTCCAAGATCACCATACTTTTGTTGAGTTAAGAGGTTAGGAAGGTTGGTAGTGTGATCAATATTTTGAAAATGAGATCTAATATGGGTATATGCTGGACAATCTAAGAGAAAGTGCTCTCATTTTACGATATCCTTGATTTTAGAGAAGACATAAATCTCAGAACCCATTGCTTCCCGGAGGCCATCGTTGGCATGTGCTTTGATGTGGATCTCTGGGTAGATCTTGTGCTCACTCCAAATAAATATACAACAATGGATTTCCAGAAAATGTTGTGAAGATGGAAATAAGATATCGATTTTCCAATATTCATTACTCAATTCATTGCTCGTTCTGATTGCCCGCAAGGGATCCATATTTCTCTTGAACCAGAGACAAATCGTTAAAGTTGCATGCCAGTGTTAGAGCTGTTATGTAATACTTTCTTGGTCCTGGTATCTTAAGAAACAGGGGTTGCATGCCAGTGTTGTCCCTATCGAGGTAATTGGGAAATATATGCTAAACAATGTGACTTAATATAGTTAAATGTATATGCAATGAATAGTCTTTGCCAAAAGGTAATTTATGCAAAGAATACAATGATAAGAATAAAGTAGAAACAAGTAACAATATTTAGCACAAAACTTTGTAAAAATAAGTGAAGAAGACAAGTGTTCAATGTGAAGTAAAACTTAGTAAACAAGTCAAATTTTCAATGGGGACATTAGAATATGTGGGAAGAAATGCAAAGTGTTTGCAGTGAAACCATTTAGCATGAAACTTTGTTCAATGTTTCCAATGTGGAGTAAAACTTAGTAAATAAGTGAAGCATTGAATAAGGAGGTTAGAATATTCCTCAAACAATGTAAATAAATGAAGTGTTCAATGGGGAAATTAGCATATGTGTGAAGCAATGTAAAGTGTTTAAATGTTAGGATGAGAAAGAACCAATGCAAGGTATCTGCATGTTAGAATTGTTGGAAGCAAAGTGGGTAGAGTTGTTGGCAGAAGAGATAAGATAGTGTTGATGTTACATTGAATGTCGCTCCATCAACCTGTACAATTTGATAACTAACAAACATCAACACAAAAGGATTTTAACTTTTTAAATATATCAATGCTTTTGCATATATACATGTATTAAAAATAAGTATATAAAGTGAACAAAATTATTCTATGCATATGATTAACTTAAAAAACATTGCAGACGAAGATATCTTCTATACATTACAGATTCTGACAAGAAATGTAATTTGTGTGATAACCAACTCATTTATGGCAGGTTCATTTGCTAAGGTTCCATGACAAACTAGGTTCTATGTATATGTTTAACTAAAAAAAATTGTTGGTTAATGGCTATAATTTTAATTTTAATATCTATTTACTCATTTTTCAAGTTGTGTGGGGCATTTTTCTACGATGATATCTTCGCACTACGCACTCTGATATGCACAAATATATATTTTTCATCTCCATACTCTAGATTAGTAAATAAATGAAATGTTGAATGGGGAGGTAAGCATATCTGAGAAGCAATGTAAAGTGTTTTCATTGAAAACATTTTGCATAAGACTTTGTAAAATTAAGCAAAAAGGTGAAATGTTCAATGTGGAATAAAACTTAGTAAATAAGTGAAGTATTGAATTTGGAGGTTAGAATATGCAAGAATAAATGTAAATAAGTGAAATGTTCAATTGAGAGGTTTTCATATACAAGAAGCAATGTAAAGTGGTTGTATATTAGGATCGACAAGAACCAATGCAAAGTATGGGGACGTTAGAATTGTGGGAAGTAAAGAAAATCCCCTATACATCCGAACATGCATATCCCCTGCACAACCAATACTTAGTCTAATTTGAAACATTGAGTGGATAATTTGAATATCACTCATCCTCCCGTGCTCTCTCACTTCACAACTCCGCACTTTCAATAGTTCTCAAAATGATTTTATGCATATGCTTAACTAAAAAAATATTGTTAAACATATATCTTCCACACATATATTTTTTCGGCACAAACACGTCATCCCCATAGATGTATCTTCCACACATATGTAAAGGAATATCTCCCACATATGCAAGAATTAGTCTAATTTTATAGGGGTGTGCTCTTTGATTATGAGTTTAGATCGGCCTTAGGTTGAATTGTGTTTAATTTACACCTATTATTTTCATTGTGGTTGAATTACCACGTCGTTCATGTCAACTATGAGGACTAGTACTAATCACGGAGGAACAACCATCTCTTAACCAGTGTGAAAAAGGTGACCTAGAATTTGAAGGGTCTTATCTTTGGTTTGAGGAGAGAGGTTTGGTTGAAGTGGAAGTGGTCGACAAAATTCCTCCACCAAACTTTAACCCTCCTTTAACTAATCCTGATGAACCTCTACTTGTCCATGTAAGTGATATTGAATTACAAGGCATATACCCTACTAAGTGGTATATTGAATTACAAGGCATATACCCTACTAAGTGTTATATTTAATTGCAAGGAAATTTCTTTAAAATATTCAATATTTTTTCAATGGTGTTCCTTACGCATTACCAATTACCCATTCAGTACGATATAGGAACGAAGCTCTTCAAACCACTACGTCAAGACACCTCCATTCACATTTATGATCACATTCATGAGTGGCGACGATAGCATAGGATGATCAAGACTCATATTATGGATAATCTCTTGATGGATTGGTTCATTGAATCTCCTTCCAACCATTTCCAAGGATGTATCTATGGATAAGGTGGTTACCAAGTCGCAATCCATGATGTGTGCCCAACAATTGGACTTGATTTACTCTTAGTTGGGTTTCATTTATGAAATTATCCCCAATGTTCCTATTTCATTGACATATCTGAAGAAACCAAACCTAACAACCCATGCCAATGGTGTGGTTGTTTTTGTTTCCCATCCCTCTCTGAACTAGTTAGTTGATCAGATAGGTTAATTACTATTTTGTTACACCTATCAGCTGCTAGTTCTTGTGCTCAAACTACCACGTTCCCTACTCAAATCTCCAATGTGAATTCGTTGCCATCCACAAAATCAAAGAATCCTCAACAACTTGGAGGAAAGAAGAAAAGGAATAAGAAAAAAAATTCAAATACTGAGAAAGGGACTGCACCCACCTAAAATAATTAGGAGGGGGGCACAAAAGAGAATAAGAATATTTAATTCATGTGCATTATTTTTGG
>ML809251.1:0-17863 GCA_009831015.1 Picea engelmannii | reverse complement strand
TCTGCATATTTTATATATCTGGTATCTTGCACATCTTCTGCGGTGACCTCTTCTTGGTCGTGTCCAGCTTCCTCTTCAACCTCAGGATCGCTGAACTCTGTTGTACCAGCTCCACGCCTCTGGGTGGCCTCCATATCTTCGAGTCTCACCCTGAGATCTCGTATTTGTTGCTCCATCTCTGGATTCCCTGCTGGATTTCCTACTTGCCTACCTCTTCTTCGCACGTCCCTGTCCTCCCGATCAGGAGACTTCCTTTCTCTCCTGGGTGGCATTATATCTTCACTATCCTTGCTTCAGAAAGCAAAGGACCCCACTCTGAGTCTCACTCCTGACTCAAGTCGTGTGTATCGGAGTGCTCCTCTTTCCTCCTTTTTCTTGAACACACAGACAAGTCCCAGGGCTCTGATACCACTCTGACGCAACCTGCCCTCGGCAGCACGGTCTCTCCACCAGGACGTTCTTTCTCACACGACCCGAAGAGTCGACGCTCTTCCAACTCCCTCGGGAGGTCTTTACCCACAGTGACTTCCGACAATCCTCCCTTCCTTAGTCAATGAAGGATCGTATCTCGTGACTTCGCGAATTCCACAACGGGGAACTGGACTCTCGGATTCCGAGATCCGATACTCTGGTCAATGTTGACCCCTCCTCGGCGTATCGGAATCTCGTGCTATCACGACTCGCGACTAGCGTTCTTATCCCTTCGAGTCCTTAACTTTCGAGGCCCGAAGTGCCGAGGTGCCGATGACTCGGAAACCCCACGACCTCGCGCTCTCTCTACTCCCGAGATCAGACTTGAGGTTTCCCGTTCCCGAGATCTGATGTCCTGAAATCTCCTGTCACCTCACCTGATTTTCCATACCCCATGCAAGGCGTTCCGGGACGTCGTGTCTTCGCGTTCTCGTGACTTCGCTCTACGAGAAGCATGAATCTTCCGTCACGAACTCCCGATACATCTGACCCACAAGTCAGGTCGCAATCTTAGTGATTCTTCACGACAAATCAAGTCGTCGATTCTCTTCCTCTTGAAGATCTTCTCCATTCGCCACCTTTGTTCTGTGAGGCCTCCGCAAGCTCGACTCCACAGCAAACCGAAAGGGATTATCACTCCTGAGCTTTGTTAACTCAGACTCTTTCAGAGAACCTTCATGCCCCTGCGCACCCTTCAACCTTCAACTGCTTTCCGAGTGTTGAAGTTCTTCTGGTTCTTATGCGCTCCAGCTTGCACCATCTTCGGCCTTTTCCTCTCAGACTTGCTACTGAGACTTCAATCTGACCTGCACCCACCTGCACGGCTCGAATCCCTCAAAACGACCCTGAGTTAGAGAGAACCAAAGTTCAACTACATAGCCTAATCAACGCACTCCATACGGAGGTATTCAACTGCACTCTATGCAGGAATCTCCTGGCTTAAGTAGAGGGACAATGGAACTCATTCTCTCAGGCGCTCGACTTCTAGTTCTTCCACATAATCACGTACACGGCGTATGAAAGAAAGATATAACCGGAGACAAAAATGCTAAGGCATAATCCCAACAACACACAGAGGATAATCAAGTCCATGGGGTGGGATTCAATTTAGTCGCTCCTGGTGAACGAGAATAAGAGTTCTCCTATTGAACCTCCTCTATGCACCCCATGCGGAGGAATTCAACTGCACTCTATGCAGGAATCTCCGGTTCGATCAGTGGGATAAGCGAAACTCATTCTCTCCTTTCCCCCAGATTCCTAATCTGCCATGAGATCACATATGCAGCATAAATAATGAAAGCATAACAAGAAGCAAGCATACAACAACATAAGGTTAACAGTATACAGAGAATAATCACAGCCATGAAATTGAATCAAATTCCTCTATTAATTCAATATCTGTACATGGGGATTTTCCACCAGCTCTCTGTCTATTTTCCTTCCTTCTCCTTAATGCTAATGCCGATGCTGCTTCTACTACCCATCCAATAATACAAAGGAGGGTGTCTTTATCCCGTTTTCCCTCTCAAAAGCTAAATTGTCAAATCTCAACTTAATGGTCCTATCTACCTGCACTAAATCTACTCTCTCTGCATTAAATCTAATAAGTGCCTCTGCTGTACAAGGACGAGAGCTTATCCGCTCGCGGTCTATTTCAGTATACAAGTACGCCTAAATATGGAGGCTTTTATGTAAACAGCGGCGCTCATCAAAATGGTCTAAACCGTGATGTTGGCGTCACCCTGCGGTCTTTTCCTTTCTCTAAATGCAGCCTCGCGTGACGAGGTGCGGATGCTCTTGCATCATAAAGCCTTATCAGAGAATTTTGCAAAGACAAATGCAGCTTTTGAGAAGCTAGCACATGAAAGCATTAAATACAAAAAGAATAAGAATAAAATCACAAAGGATTATAATAGCTTATGGTGGTTAGCTAAGCACCTGAAGAGGAAAATCAAAAAATTGAAGGAAAAAATTAACACACATCCAAATTTATAGGTGCTGGCCTAGGTTGCTATAAATTTGCAGGGAGAGCAATCAAATGAACATTGATTTTTTGATGGAACAACAGTTTTGAATATGAAAGGTTTCCTTTTTGACCAAAACAGAGCTTTCACCAGCACATAAGGCGAAATTATAATCAATCAGTTGTTGAAAAGCATAGCTTTCATCAGCTAATTAGCAAATCCTAAGGCAAAATAGATGGTGAAATTGCAGAATGAAAATTTTGAAGAGTTGAGCTCGAATAAAGCGATTTTGGAGTGATTTAAAGGGTAAGAGAGTATCAAAAGATTAATCACCGAATCAGGAAATATTCAGTATCAAATATTCGTGGAGATTTTGGGGGTGAATATTTAAATGGCCAACTAAAGTTTTGTTCACAGTTGTTGAAAGATTCCCAACCACTGAAGACATGTGTCTTTTCCTCCATGATACATCGGAGACATAGAAGTGATGAAGACCAGATGTCAAATATCAACTAAGAAGACAGTTCGATTCCGAGGAACTAGTTCTTTAATTATCCTATTGTATTCAGTTAGTTTTTTGCTTTCTATATTTAGAAATCCAGATCCAGTTTTCCAAGATCTTAGACTTGTCATAAAGGCTATAAATGCCTCTCTTTTTCATATATCATGGTTCGATTCTGGATAGAGGAATAAATTATGTTGTAAACATACTTTTCTATGATAATACGAATCACATTTTTCTCTCTCTTTTGATATAAGATTCTCAGTTTTCTTCTGTACTTTCTATCAAGTTGTTTTAGCTACATAATGATGGTTATCTAATTGGTTAGCTCATAATTTGATATTGATTTGCTTATCATTGTTTATTAAACCCTACACTTTGTATTTGGTTTATGAACATTGTTTTCTCACCCATTTAAAGCTATCATTTGATCATCAATCCTTGAGAGCACTGGTTTATTTGATTGTCATTTTACTGTCTAAGTGCCATACTGTAATTGAGTTATCCCATTGATCCACATATACATAAACAAAAAAACAAGTTTATTTTAAGTTACCAAGCATCTTTGACCTACAACCTCAAAGAGTTTCTTGGAGTGATGACAAATTTGCATCGTTGTCGGGGACACGAGACTGAAACTCAACTTTCCTATGATACGACACAGAGATGATATTTGATGATAGACAAAGATTAGACATTACATTGGTTGTAATTATCTATCTGGCACCTCCACAAGTTCATCCTATCTCCAAAGAGGATTAGTACCTGGGTGAATCTACAAGAATCACTTATCACACCAGTGCCCAACCCAAAACTAATTCTCAGAAGAGGAAGATCATTCCAAGGTCAGACTTCAAAATCAGGCACTGAAGGTAATCCTCTTTTTAGTTCTAATAAATCTACTACATAAAACATTGAATCTTCTTCCACTAAGATTTTCAGTGAAAAATCAACTGTAAACACTTTAGAAGAATCAATTATTTCATATCAACAGGAAAATGTCATTGTTGAAGAAGTGATAGACTCAAATTTGGTTGAAAAGTTATCTAAGACCCTAGGAAGAAATCACATATCTTCCTCTCTTGAGTCCTTTCATTCACAACAGGAAGAATATCATATAAACATTCACACTAGCCTCCTTTCTCTAGAACATCTTCTTTAAGAGCTGTCTGCTAAAGGTGAAGAAAAATTGGTTGAACAACTTGCAAATTTCTATAGAGCCTCATATCAGACTTCTTTCCCATCAGAGAATTCCCCTTCTTTAAAATTAAATTCCCCCAATGCTAAGGAATCAGAGAAAAGACTATCACCTGTATCACCCATAATCATTATGGCTGCACCTCCTCCTTTGACCAAGATGCAACAAATCCTAGTTGCTAGGTATGCGCCACTTATATTGCCAAATCCAGTATCAACCATGCCTACAAGAGACTATCATAAGTACATGCCCAAATTCACATGTGAAGGCGATGTGACTACTAAAGAAGATATAGAGGCCTTTTATAGTTATGCATAAAACCTTAATATTGAGGAAGAAGATGTTTGGACCCGAGTTTTTGTCCAAAGCTTAGATGGCCATGCTAGGAAGTGGTTCAAAGAACTTCCTGTTGGTTCAATAGCTGGCACAGAGCAATTGGATGATATCTTTTTGAAACACTGGGGTGATAGAAGAGATTTTTTGTACTATATTACTGAATTTGGAAATCTAAGGAAAGAAAATGGTGAATCAGTCTCCAATTTCACTAAAATGTTCAATAGGATGTACAGTAAAATACCAACTGAGATAAAGCCTTCAGATGCCTCTTCCAAAATCACATATGCCAATTCATTTGATTCAGAATTCTGTTTGTTGTTGACAGAAAGGAGGTCACCTGCACTATCTTTGATGCAAGATTCTTCCCTTGAAGTGGAATCAAATATATTGGTTGCTCATAAGTTGAAGGGAAACACTGATAGAAGAAAGCCTAGAGATGAAGCTTCCTCTTCATCCAATACTAATCCAAAATTAGACAAGATGGAAAAAATGTTAGAGTCTTTAACATCTGAGATATCTAAACTCAAAATTGAAAACAAGTAGCCTGTCAAAGGAAGGGGTACTTATGATTATACAAATAGAAACCCAAATCAGAATCCAAAAAACTTCAGAAGAAATAATCAACCAATGCATATTTTGCAGAGAGAGAGAAATCCTACTAAGGATCAAAGGATAAAGGCTCCTCTTCAAAATGTTGTGATGGACGAAGATGAAGGCGATTATCAAGAAGATGGAGAGGATAATATTCACTGCGTTGGGGATGATACAGGGAAGACTTATTTGACACATCATGACTATGAAGAGGTAGTAATGATCGAACATATAGATGAAATTTTTGTTGATAATGGTCTTTTTCAAATGGAAGAGAAGAATAGATATAATCTCGGATCTAAGTCGAATACTGCCCAACAGAATGCACCAGCTTCTCCTAAGAAGATTGTTTCCCCTGTCAAGCAAAAGGATCAGATACCAGAGAATCAACAAACAACCTCTTCAAAGGTAAAAACACCTACTCCTCTAAAGAAGACCGTTGTCCCTTCCAAGCAACAAATTCAAAAAAATCAGACCCTTAATGATCAACAAAGTGTTTTGAAAGCTCCTTCAAATGAGGTAAAATTTTCTAATAAAACCTCTTATTATTTTAATTTTGAGGCTGAAATACGAAAAATTAAAATCCCCATCCCTTTGGTTGAGTTAATGAAGAATGAAACATTCAAGAAAGATATCCTCAAAACTCTTGACCCCAAGTTCATATCCCCCTATGTTGATATTCTTAATATATATGATGACAAGCCAACCATTGTTTTAGGCCAAATGATAGAAGATAGAGATGAAAGTTTCCCACCTTTTTATATCTCTCTGAATATTCATGACGAAACATTACATAGTTGTCTATTAGACTCTGGTGCCTCTCACAACTTAATGCCCAAGGCGGTTATGGATGAGCTTGGATTAGAGATTACCAAGTCTTATCATGATATTTTCTCATTTGACTCTCAGAAAGTTAAATGTCTTGGAATGATCAAGGACTTGGTTGTAACTTTGACCCAAGCATCTATGAAAACTATGGTTATGGATGTAGTTGTAGCAGAGATCCTGCCTAAATTTGGATGTTTGTTATCAAGATCGTGGATGAAGAGGCTAGGGGGAACTCTTCAAATGGATCTCTCATATGCTACTATCCCTATTTTTGGAGGAGTAAACAAAAGACTATACAGGGAGTCACAGCTTCCATATGTCATCAGTGATGTACAAAATCCAACCAACCATCCTATTTACTCAATTGGCACAGGTATGGGTTCTTGCATATTACAAATTGATGATTCATTACTAGATTCATTGTTGCCTAGGAAGCCCACATTTCAGCCCATAGAAGTAGCAGAAGACGACCTTTGGACCATGTTCTTTGATGGCGCTTGTACTAAAGAATCAACAGGAGCAGGGGTGGTGTTAATTTCTCCTTCAAAGAAAACTACTCACTTGTCCTTTAAACTTGATTTTAAAGTGACTAACAACATTGAAAAGTATGAGGCGTTGCTCCTGGGATTAAATGCAGCCAAAGAGATGAAGATTCAGAGACTACAAGTATTCGAAGATGCAGACTTAATTATTCAGCAAGTAAACAAATCCTTCTAGGCCAAACATGTTAGGCTGAAAGCCTATAGGGATGAAGTGTTGACAGTGATTCATACTTTTACAGATTTCAAAATTTCATACATACCTAGAGCAATGAATGAATTGGTTGAATCATTAGTTGTATCAGCCTATGCTTTTATACCTCCTCTACCCCCTAAATTGAATTATGAAATCCAAGTAAAGTATAGGCCATCACTCCTTGATAATGTAAATTTTTGGAAGGTTTTTGAAGATGATGCTGAACTCACCAGATTTCTTGCAGTAATAGATGAGTTTGTAGATTTGCAAATTGATTTGGAAAGTGAACATGATGAAGAAGCTGAGAAGCCAAAGATCAGAAGTAAAATTGGAGCACATGAAATAGTTCAATTGTCCACTAAAAGAATCCCTAAAGGATTGGTCCCTTTAGAAAATCTTTTCGATAATAACGATGTGGTTGTCAAATTGGAAAAGAAGGAAGAGGACTCAGAGGTCTTTCAGTTTAATGTAGCCAGTGAACAAGATCCTAAATATGTCAACTTAGATTCTCATATGTCTGAAAAACAAAAGGTTGATTACGGTGAGTTGTTAAAAGAATTTGCTGATATCTTTGCTTAGCAATATGAGGACTTAAAGACATTCAACACTGAGATAATTCAACACAAGATTCCTTTAAACAAAGATACAAAACCATTCAGGTAGAAACTTAGATCTTGCAGTCCTATGTTGCTGCCTACCATGGAAAAAGAGATCAAGAAACTATTGGATGCCCAAATCATTATACCTCTTAGATACTCAGATTGGATTTCTAACCTTGTACCTGTCAGAAAGAAAAATGGAGAGATCAAACTCTGTGTGGATTTCAAAAATTCGAATAAGTGTTCTAGGAAAGACAACTACCCACTGCCCAAGATGGAACACATTTCACAGAAGGTGTCAGGATCAAATGTGATGTCCTTTATTGATGTATTCTTCAGATACAATCAGATCATTGTCCATCCGGATGACAGAGAAAAGACTTCCTTTACCACTCCATGGGGTACATTTATGTACGAAAAGATGCCATTTGGATTGATGAACGCGGGAGCAATGTTCCAGAGGGCAATGGACATTGCATTCGTTGGAGATAAAGAAAAATTTGTATTGATATATCTTGATGACATAACTGTTTTTTCAAGCAGCCATGAACATCATTTGCAACACTTGAGAAAGACATTCCTAAAATGCCGAAGGTATGGCATTTCTCTTAATCCTAAGAAATCTAATTTTGCACTTAAAGAAGGGAAATTGCTTGGACATATTGTTTCAACTAATGGGGTAAGGATTGACCCAAAAAGAGTAGAATCCATCAAAAATTTGTCTCTTCCTAGATCAAAAAAGGATATTCAGTCTTTCCTTGGAACTATAAACTTTATCAGGAGGTTTATAACAAACTTTGCAGAACTTACAAAGCACATTACTTGTATGTTAAGAAAGGATTTTGAAGTAAGATGGACCGAAGAAGATAAACGTTCTTTCAATTCTATCAAAGAAGACATTATGACAACCCCTGTTTTAATCAGTCCTGACTTTGACAGGGAGTTTTATATCTTTTCATTTGCTTCAAAAGATACAATTGCAGTTGTACTATTGCAAAGAAATGTCGATGATCAGGAGTAGCCAATCGCCTTCTTCAGTAAAGTCTTGAGAGATGCTGAAGTGAAGTATGAACCGTTGGAAAAACAAGCATATGCACTCATCAAATCATTAAAAGCCTTCAAAATTTACATTCTTCAAGCCAAGGTAATAGCTTATGTACCTTCAAGCTCGGTTAAAGATGTATTTATACAACCTGAAATAGATGGAAAAAAGAGTAAGTGGATAGCAAAGTTAATTGAATTTGATGTCGAGATCAAGCCAACGAAACTTGTGAAAGGTCAAGGCCTTGCCAAGCTCCTTGTAGAAGAAAATTGTAAGTTGCTTGAGATAAATTTGGTGAGTATAAATGCAAAAAATATTCAGTTTTCAGAGGACAAAGTCAGTGATAAATTCTAGGTTTCTCCTCACCTAGCTGACCGTTTATGGTACAACCACATCTTATGTTTTCTGCAGACCTTATTAGTTCCTTCAGATTTGACAAAAACACAAGGGAGAGCCTTAAAGCTCAAAGCCATAAATTTTTGCATTAATGGAAACTTATTGTTATGGAACAATCCAACAGGGACACTCTTGAGATGCATAAACCAAGAAGAATCAGCTAGAATCATGACTGAATTTCATAATAGTGAGTGTGGAGGACATGACTATTGGAAGACTACCGCTCACAAAATCTTGAGAGCTGATTACTATTGGCCATATTTATTTTCATATGTCTGTAAATTTGTGAAAATATGTGATAAGTGCCAAAGGTTTGCAGGCAAACAATAGCTAAAATCTCTTCCCCTCAAACCTGTTGTGGTCACAGGTCCTTTCCAACAATGGGGTCTAGACTTCATAGGTGAGATTCACCCGCCTTATAGAAATCATCATAGATGTATCCTTGTTGCCACTGATTATTTTACCAAATGGATTGAGGCCATTCCTACAAGAAATGCCAATCACATTGTCATCATTAATTTTCTGCAAGAAAACATATTCTCTAGA
This sequence comes from Picea engelmannii, assembly GCA_009831015.1. Classification (NCBI taxonomy): domain Eukaryota; kingdom Viridiplantae; phylum Streptophyta; class Pinopsida; order Pinales; family Pinaceae; genus Picea; species Picea engelmannii. The sequence continues at coordinate 8,655 of ML809251.1, read as the reverse complement.
TTTGGTTTCCCTAAGAGAATAGTCACAGATAACGCTACTGCTTTTAATGATAAACACTTGGTAAAATTATGTGAAGAGATGGGAATTCATCTAGTACATTCTACTGCTTACTATCCACAAGGAAATGGCTTAGATGAGTCATCGAATAAGAGTTTGGTCAGAATAATAAAGAAGTTGCTTGAACAAAATACCAAGGGATAGGATTCCAAGTTGAAATTTTCTTTGTGGGCTGACAGAGTTACAAATAAAAAGTCAATTGGTACATCCCCCTTCAAGTTAGTTTATGGCACTGAAGACATCTTTCTTGTTCAACTGGAACTACCAGTTGCAAATTTTTTACAAGAAGCTGACTCTGAACCAAATGATCTAACTAGGAGGATCCACAACTTGGTAGAGTTGCAGCAAGATAGAGAGCAACTTCTGGAAAAGACAGAGTTACACCACAGGAAGACGAAGGAAACTTTTGACAGGAAAGTTGAGGCAGATACTTTCAAAGAAGGGGAGCTGGTTCTGAAATGGGATGCAGCAAGGTAGGAAAAAGGAAAACATGGAAAATTTGATGCACTCTGGACAGGTCCATTTGTCATAGCAGCAGTTCAGCAAAATAATACCTTTGTCCCCCAAGATCTTGCAGGTGAAGAAGTATTAGGTGGCCCTTTCAACAGACGGTTTTTGAAACCCTACTTTTCATAAGGCTTCCCTTAAAGCTTGTTTATTTGTACATATTCTTTTATGTTTTTGTTTTTGTTTTGTTTCGTCAATAACTCCATGCCCAATGGTACTAAGTAAAATCAGTTTTGAATTCAAGTTGTAATAAAGGCTACTGAGTCAAACTAGGTTCTTAGTGACCTCATAGGGAGGTATCCATCCCATCTGGAGCCAAATGTTATCTCCCAAAATAGATCAGTCATTTTGTTCCATTTTGTAGGTGATATCATGGTCATTAATAGGATTCTATATAATTTTTAGAATTTAGAAGTGTCAAAACATAGGATTTAAGCTTTTATCCTAGAAATAAATTGATCCTCAAAAGGTCTTTTCAAAAATTTGAGAAAAATACTTTCAACAACTAACATCTGTATTGTAGTTGACATTAGCTGGTGAAAACCTTAGGTTTCAACGGTTAAAGCGTACTCCCCGTAGCAAGCAAGCCAGTGAAAGCGCTAACACGGATTTTTCTCCAATGACTCCAGAAACCCAAAAAGGACATGCCAGACACACGCCATACAATCATCATGGAAAGCTAATGGAAGCAAATTATGATGATACCGGTTCATCACGTTTTAGCAGGACATCATGACGGATCGTGCTCACGTATTTTGTGCGACAACAAGAGGAGGGTTTGAGGTGACGAACTCTCAATCATCATTGGATAAAGAGGATAAAGTACCAGCCATCCGATGACATCAAATCACCATTTCTTATTTTGAACTCACGGTGTTCAAGATCTCTATGATGAGGTTTCATATTTCAATTAACAACACAGGGTCATTTTCACCAGTGCCAACCTTTTCCTCATTAAAAATATTACTGTGTCAATCATGTGCAAATCAACCGATGATCAAGTCGTAGATGGTGAGGAAGCAAGGAGGGTTACTTTTGAGGAAAGAGTTAGATAATTTATCCTTTCTGCAGTCTTATCCAGAGGTGCAGAAGCAATTCTCAGACGCAGGTTGTATGACATATGTGGAAAGGTTACAGGAAGGTTATCACCAGGAAAAAATAGAAGTCTTTGCAAAGTCATACGATGGAAAGAAAGCTACTGTGGGCTCTTTGGAAATGATAATTGACGAAGCTTCCATCGCTTCAGAAACTGGCTTACAAAGAACAGGCCAAAGTTGGTTTAAAACAACAATGACCAAGAACTTGGATTTTAGGGTATACCTCAAGACGAAATTCTGAGGCTTAACCTGGAAGAAAATCATCCCTATTTCTTACCTGGAAGATGAATGGAAAGATCTGTTCAAAGGAATTCAATTATACTTAACCTCAGAGGGCAGGTATGATAAGTTAATGTTATATCATTTTAGACTTCTAGATCACTTCACAGGGAAGGTCCTTCTAAATTTGCCTTTCTTTCTTTATAAGAGCCTAACCAAAGTGTGTAATAAGATCAGAGTCGAACCTTTAAGCATAAAAAATGCCCTTTGTCATTATGGCCTGATTAAAATGATCATTTTGGAAGAACTGAGACAAAGAGAAAGAACTTGGTAGAACTTTCTTTTCTGGGAGGGTTTTGAGACCCAAACTCAACCTATAAATGAAAAGAAGAAAGCAGGCAAGAAGCAGTCAACTCCTCAGAGAAGCTCAAGGAGGAGGAGAGCTCTCCCAAAACCACCAGAGGACAGAAATTCTAGCATAAAGCCCAAGAAAGATAAAAATAAACTAGATTGTGAAACAAACTCAGAGAAATCCACAGTGAAAAAGAAAAATGTTCTAAATTTCCCATACATAGATTCAGATACAGAACCAGAAAAGGAAGATGAAAGTCCAACCATCAAAAGTCCAGAGCACTCCATGGAAATTGCACAAGATTATGAAGCTTTTACTCCCAAAGATGAAGGTGAAACCTCAAGAAATAAGAAATCAAAGAAATCACAAAAGATTAAGGAGTTGAAAGAGGTAATAACACAATAGGAGGTTTTGGAAAGGGTGATAAAGTCAAGATATAAAGCCTCATCAGAGAATTTTGCAAAGACAAATGCATCTTTTGAGAAGCTATCACGTGAAAGAATTAAAGACAAAATGAAGAAGAAGAAAATCACAAAGGATTATAATAGCTTATGGTGGTTAGCTAAGTGCCTTAAGAGGAAAATAAAAAAAATGAAGGAAAAAATTAACACACATCCAGATTTATAGGTGTTGGCCCATGTTGCTATAAATTTGCAGGGAGAGAAATAAAATGAACACAGATTTTTTTGTGGAACAATAGTTTTGAATATGAAAGGTTTCCTTTTTGACCAAAACAAAGCTTTCACTAGCACAAAAGGCGAAATTATAATCAATCAGTTGTTGAAAAGCAGAGCTTTCATCAACTAATTAGCAAATCCTAAGGCAAAATAGCTGGTGAAACTACAGAATGAAACTTTTGAAGATTTGAGGTCAAACAAAGAGATTTTGGAGTGATTTAAAGGGTAAGAGAGTATCAAAATATTAATCACCGAATCAGGAAATATTCAGTATCAAAGATTCGTGGAGATTTTGGGGGTGAATATTTAAATGGTCAACTAAAGTTTTGTTCACAATTGTTGAAAGATTCCCAACCACTGAAGACATGCGTATTTTCCTCCACGACACATCAGAGACATAGAAGTGATGAAGACCAGATGTCAAAGATCAACTAAGAAGAGAGTTCGATTCCTAGGAACTAGTTCTTTAATTATCCTATTGTATTGAGTTAGTTTTTTTCTTTCTATATTTAGAAATCCAGATCCAATTTTCCAGGATCTCAGACTTGTTGTAAAGGCTATAAATGCCTCTCTTTTTCATATATCATGGTTTGATTTTGGATAGAGGAATACATTATGTTGTAAACAAACTTTTCTATGATAATACAAATCACATTTTTCTCTATCTTTTGATGTCAGCTTCTCATTTTTATTTAGTACTTTATATCAAGTTGTTTTAGCTACAGAATGATGGTTATCTCATTGGTTAGCTCATAATTTGATATTGAGTTGCTTATCATTGTTTATTAAACCCTACACTTTGTATTCGATTTATGAACATTGTTTTCTCACCCATTTAAAGCTATCATCTGATTGTCAATCCTTGAGAGCACTGGTTTATTTGATTGCCATTTTACTTTCTGAGTGCCATACTATAATTGAGTTATCCCATTGATCCACATATACATAAACACAAATTTTTTTTTATTTTAAGTTACCAAGCATCTTTGACCTACAACCTCAAAGAGTTTCTTGGAGTGATAATAATATGCACACTCACCTTGCTCCACTCCATCTCATGGTGAGCGTTGGTCCCTTTTCCAAATGGGGGATTGATTTCATGACATCTAATCCTACCTCGGCTAATGGTCATGGATACATTATCATGGATGTTGACTACTTCACTAAATGGGTTGAGGCCTTACCTACCTTTTCCAATGAAAACACCACCATTGGTCTCTTCATGTTCAATCACATTTTTGCTAGGTTAATTTTTCCAAAGACCATAGTGACATACCACAGTTCCCATTTTCAAAACAAGATGATGACCAAATTAGCTATCAGGTTGGGTTTTCTCTATGATAACTCGACAACCTATTATCCTTAATCCAATGGCCAAGTAGAAACCATCAATTTTTTCATGAATAATATGATCTAGAGGATGTTAGGGAAGCATAATACTAAATGGCATCTCATGCTATTTCCAGAATTATGGGATTACCGTAACTCAACCAAAATTTCCATTGGATTTACACCATTCCAACTTGTATACGGTTTGGAGGTGGTACTATCAATTGAATGCAAAATATCATCATTAAAACTCGTCATATAACTATTTCCTAACACCTCCACTGATGAGGAGTATCTATTATACTTGGCATATCTTGATGAACAATGTCGCAATGGAACCTTAGCCAATGAATCTCGCAAAAGATGTGTTAAAGAATAGTGCAATAAATATGTCCATCCTCATGTATTTTCAAAGGGTGACTTGGTCTCGGTTTATGATCATGACCATGACACATTAGGTGCAATTAAATTTGAACCCCTTTGGAATGGTCCCTATATTGTAAAATGTGTCTTGAAAAGAGGGGCCTATGAGCTCATTGACTATGAAACAAATCCTCTTTTGGATCCTCGCAATGGGCTCTACCTTAAAAAGTATTATGCATAGGCCATTCGGCCGCATGATTCTTTGTACATAGTTGTGTTTTGGTTTTGGGGTGGTGTGCCTTTCTTTTCGTGTGTAATGAATATCTCGGTTAGTTGCTTATCATGGTTTATGCTTGATTTGAAAATGTCACTATCCACTAAATTCTACATGGTATATGTTGATGGTGCCAGTTGTAGTACCTAGAACATTGCTTCTTCCATTTGGGTGATATTTATTCCCATTGACGAGCTCATGAGTTCAGGAGGTGTTTACCTTGGGCCTAAAACCAATAAAATTGTGGAATATAGTGCTATCATTTAACTGTTTTATGAGGCTCTTTTCCTTCGTATACATTGTTTAGTTGTCAGGTTGGACGCCCAACTTGTGGTGTCATAGTTGAATCGCACATATAGTGTCATACATCCCATCCTATTGTGTAAGTATTTAAGGGTTCTCCTTATTGAACACTACTTTGAGTAGAATGAGTATTTTCATGTTTTAAGAGGTTATAATATGTTAGTTGATTCATTAGATAATTATGTGTTAGATTGGAAATTGTCTCATCAAAAAATGTTGATTGGCTAATCTTCACATCTAGTACAAAATATGGGTGTCACTGGCTAGTCATCTCGATGTTGACTACCATGGTAGCATAGCACTACCTTAGCCACCTTCCAGAAAATTTGATGGAACATGCAGGAAACACCTTCCAATTATTGTTGCAAGTGCAGGGGCATCTCATCCTCTAGCGTGGGGGGCACTCCCATGGCCATCCCCTCCAAGTTGTGTCAGACATGGTGTAGCTCTTCACTATTTCCACCTTTGATGACTCCTTGTCTATGTTCCGACGAAAACCTCGACCCCATCCCTCTTGACACTCTGGTTCTACATATGTTACAAAATGAAATTTTGTTAGTTACATTGCACCCACAAAAGAAAACCCATATATCCCAAAAATACAAAAAAGAAACATAAATATGTAAAAAACTAAAAATGCACTTACCCATGGGGCCCCACGCCTCACCTTGGGGGGCCAAAAGCTCCAGATCATGCCTGAAGTTAGTCCCATCATAAGGGAAATTCTCTATGCTAACAATTTGGTGACCCCACCAAATGGTGAAACTATTCCCATAGTGATCTGGATGATGTCCCCCTAGTAATTTCCCCATGTACTTGGCCCATAATAACATCTGTGGGTCTTGGGGTCTTGGCTCACTGATCACTATATAGAGATTCAACTGAGGTATCCACTCCATAAAAATCGTCACCGAGAGGGAGACATACCCAAACTTCTTATTATTTCCCTTTTTGCATCGAGACAGTTGTGTCTTCATGTTGGCAAGGAATCCCTCACACAAATTAAAGATAGTCAGCTCCAATCACATCAATGAAACCTACATGTTGGTCTTCATTGCTAAATGTGGGGCTATCAACCCTAACACATGTGTGATGATAAATAGTATGGTCTTGAGCGACAACTCCATAATATCCCAAATCGAGATCTTGTCGCTTGACTAGTGTGACCCATACGGACATTATTTCTCAATGTAGTCCATCAAGGAGAAATCATCATAGCCTGACGTATAATCCACTGACCATGACACTCCCCTCCAGGACAAAATAATATAGAAATAGGTATTTTCCATGTCCATTTGCATTACCTTCCCCTGGATAATGAAACATTATTGGTAGAGATTCCAATACTAAACCAATATATGCAATAAGTACTCATGGGACCCCAGTAGTGGACACTGAAAGAATTTAAACAACCCACAATCTCGTAGATCTTCCAAGGTAAATGTATCTCCTTGGGAAACAAAGTCATTAGGCTTCTGGGATATCTCTTTCCACTCGATCATCCTTCTATCTCCTACACATCTAGGCCAGAAAAAAAAAGAAACTCATAAGAGGAAAAATTGGTTCAAAAACACAACCTGCCAAAGTAAACCTTGAAACCCCCTTCCCATGTCCTACTGAGCTAGGGAACATATTCAGGTCATTGTGTGACTACTTGAAGGTGTCACGTTTCAAGACATGTAATGCTTATAGGGAGCTTCACGATGATCCTTCAACACTCACTCCTACTCGACACTGTCTCAGCCACCCGCAAATCGGGCTCTTGGGCCACCCATCCCCTCAATAAATCTTATGAAAAAGACAAGGAAAACAAAGATGGAGTTCATAGTTTTACCTGGATCAGACAAAAAAATAAATGCTTGAGAAAATCCTCCAAAATGAACTATGGACAACTACACTTGGAGGAGGGTTTCTCGATAAGCTCTCCACTCACCTCTTTTTGCAAATGAAGAATGAACTTTTTACAATGGTAAGTTACCTTTTATAACTTTTTTTTTTGGGGGGGGGAGTTTTTTTCTCATTGAGACGAAGTAAGTGGGATTTATTTAATTCCATGAGATTATTGTTATTTTAATTTCCATTTTTAATTAAATTGTGTTGGACACACCGATCACACTGAGAGGGGGGTGAATTAGTGTGAGAGCTATTTTTAGACTTCTCACAAAAATTTAATTAACAATCATCATTCACAACATCATTACTTATTACTTCCATTCACACCTAGTTGCTTGCATGTAAATATATCTCAATGGCATACATTAACAGTAAAGAGATATGCACCATCACAATAAATAACACAAAGAAAACTAGATATATGTATAAGTTTCTTTTGTATTACATACTACAATACTTGGGTTTTATCAACACCAACTGAAATAGATCACCAACTCTCAATGCAATACCCAACGTGCGTATCTCAGAACCAACCAAGATGTGAGGAATCCAACCCTCGAGTACAATACCCAGCTTGTAGACATAAATCAATCCCTCAAACTGTACTAAAAGTTGATACCAACACAACTGCATCAACTATGCACAACCTGTCACAACAACCTGTCACTTCAACCTATCTAATCTCATCATCCTAATCACAAACAAGTCTATACCATCCAATAACCTATGCATGTTTCTTATGCATACACCATCACACAACATATATATCCCTCACCCATATCAGAATAGAACCACTCAACCAACCAACCAACATCTATACAAAGAATGCTTCAAGAATTCACCATACCATGAGAAAATCTAAGCATCAAGAAAACATATAATCATACCAAAACTTTTGTAGCATATTTGAACCTATAGATCTATTACAGATATGTTTCTGTAGTCATGATTCTATTGTTGCGGTTTTGTTGTTGTGATTTCCCTGCCGTGGTTTTGTTTCCACGATTATGTTGTTGCGGTCCTGCTGGCGCGATTTTTCTACCATGATTTTGTTGCCGCGATTCTTCTACTGCAATTCTGCTGCCATGATTCTTCTTCCATGATTTTTATTCCGCGCTTTTTCTGCCATTGTTTTTCTATCACACTTTTTCTACCGCGATTTCTCTCTATCAATAATACCTGCCCAAATAACCTTTCACAAATGGATATACAATATGCTCAAATATCATGCACACAAGAGACCCTTCGTGTCTTATTTATACTTCTACAAGTAGCTTCTTCTAGGGGTTATCTTCTAACCAACTTACCCAACTTCCCTCTTTTGGGGCTAACCCACTTCTAACCACTTTGTCCACTTACAACCACTTTATCCAAAAATAGTAAACTCTCCACTTCTAGTTTCAATTAATTTATTTTTAATTGTTTTCTTGTTGCAACCACTTAACCCTTGACTAACCACTTTTACTGGTCAACTTCTTCTAGGAGCTTCTAGAATAATTTGACTTCTTTGACCTTCTAGGGGCTTCTAGATAACTCATGAGGGTTCTCCAACTTCACATGGTCATAACTCTCTAACCGTGAGGA
>ML809250.1:258161-274746 GCA_009831015.1 Picea engelmannii | reverse complement strand
GACATGGCTAATTGTTTGCAACTAAATATCCTTTGAATCCTTAGAATTATAGGCATGTCCTTTAATATTTTATGAGGACCATGTTCCTTACCCTTTTTTATTTATTTATGGTACCTGTCATGCCCACTTTATAGACATATTTGTTTTTGAATAGAATACAATCATTTAGAAATGCATGGTATAATATGTACTCAACACTCAACATTTGTATCATTTTATTTGCGTCTACGCAACTCTCGGGAAAGTGATTATCACTCAGGATTACCTTATCTTTGAGTAACCTACAATTAGTGGGAAATAGAAATTTACACTATCATTAAGCATGAAAAAGATAAACTCTTTTCTTCCTTAATTGTGTGACAATATTCCTTAAACATTTAGGGGACTTAATGGTTAGTTACCTCAAAAGTGTTAAGAAACATGTGTCTGACATACCATACATTGCTTTCAAGTTGTACAGTAAAATGTTTGTCCCAAGTTGGGTAGACCTTTCATATCCATGTATTAGACCAAATCTAGGGGTGGTGGAAGAAAATTTCAATCTTTCATAGAAGACATCTATGACATAAATGTCATCCCCTAGTTCTTTTTCTTGGAATGCATCTAATAACATTCCCTCCATATCCTAGGTATCCCACAAGAAATCATCCATACCAACCTCTATATCATTTCCTTCATCCCCAACATGTGAATAACAAGTGTTATTGCCGAGGTTTTGAATTGATAACTCAGGATGTAGTGGGAATTGAATAGGTGGTTTTCTCAACAATTCGCTATATGTTTCCTCTCTGATATCTTTTCATTTAACAACAAACTCGTGACTTGAAATTGTAGTTAGGTGCAATGGTATATGGTGTACATGTTGCTCGTCATGATAATCCTGATTGTAAAAATATTGAACATTACATCGATAATATTAGTAACATATAATGCTTTTAACATGTTGAAACATTATACCAAACACTTATTAGAAGCATGGGAATTGTTTTCCCAATAGTAAATATGAAACCAAACCATTTATAAAAAAAATGTCGAATTAATCAATACTTTTCCATTAGTTCCATTGAAAATCTAAAAATATGATTACTCAATCCTCTTTTTCTTATTCCCTACGAGGTTGTCTACATAAAAGAGATCAAATTCATGGTGTAATATTGTTGACCTAGGGTGGTTGCTAGAAGATGGCATGTTAGGATTGTTAGGGTAAATATGTTGTCCATTTTCATCAAACATCTGCTTGCAGTATCTTTCTCCTGATAAGAGCTTGCAAAATTTTTGGACCATAGGAAGATCTTGATCATCTGAACTCGATCTCAAGTCTTGATCCTACGAAATTCAATGAATAATTATTAAACTATACCTGCATACATAACATAAATTCAATGAGATAAATGAATTATCAATAACATATAGACATGCTGCAATCAACCTGAGAGAACTTGAAGGATTTCCAAAGATACGTTCTAACATCTCGCTCTTGCAATCCCATGTTATTGAATTATTCTTTGAAGACACTTCCGTGCAAGTGTTCCGGTTTTAGTATTTGTTGTTTGTTTCGCTTCTGGATTCTTGTTATGATGTTGATGGATTATGATGTCATGTTATTTGATATATATGTATTGATAGATTCTATTGACAAGTTTCCCCTAAGTGTGCAAGACACTTGATAGATTGAGGATGTTGATGGCATAAATGGACCCCCTTGGACTTCGGATCAACTCAGGGAGCAGATTGTATTGGTTTGAGTATTTCATTTATGCATATGTGACATATGATCGGGTATATTATGATTTTGTTTATGGATCATTGAAATTTTTTTGTTGATGGATGCAGGATGGTGATTTCTTGCTAATATGACTCACATAAGGAGTAAAGCGGCCATGCGCAACAACAAGATATTGAGGGAGAGGTGTGGCAACATCCCTGTCACAACCTACTAGCACTCTTTTCATGGCTTGAATTGTAGGTTAACGATTACCTAGTTCAAGAGATCCACGATGTCATGAGGGAATACTAATACAATCTCTCATGAATATTCTAAGGGGCGCACAATAAGGAAGGGTCCTTATTCCTTAGAAGACCATAGTCTCTCACAAGGTCACCTGAATGAAGTACTGACTCTAGGGGTTGGATAACTACCAAAACCAGTCAAAGGGGAGTGGAACCCTTGGATCACGGAGAGCATCTTTAAGGGCACATCGCGTAATTAAAATTTGAATCAAAGGCGAGTGGAACCCTTGGAGCACGGAGTGCGTCTTGAAGGGCACGTCACGGTATTTAAAAAGGTGAGTCAATGAATATAGGTGGCCTAGAAAACTTTGAGCGAATGTTAAACCCTGTAAAACCTTGAGCACCTGCTGAAGTAACTAATTGATTAATTAATTAACTAAGGAATGAATTTATTAAGAATAATCCCTAAGGGTCTAAGATCATGCAAATAAAAAAGTAACCAAACCTAAGTCTAAGATTAGTGAGAATACTAAAAACTAATTTTATAAATTAAATAATGAGGGGTGAAGTAAATCAATTTAAGAAATCAATAAAAAAAATTAAACAAAACTAGAGAGTGATTTAATACACATTGTCCAAGTAAATACCAAATTAGAAATTAAAATTAGAAAGGAATAAAGAATAAAATAATGTGTAAGCATAGAAATGTATCTAGAGTCTAGTCTAACTAGAGAACATTCTTGCTTTAACTCAACTCCGTTTTAGAAATACGTCAGTCATAAACGGGAAATAAAGGGAATAAAGGGACAACTAGGAGGGATTTTAGGAGTGATTTTAGGATGGGTGAGGGAAATTGACATTTAATTAAATTAAATTGTGGATTTATTAGTGCAATTAAGGGAAGGGGTTACAAGTGTATGGGGGAATAATTCCTAATTAAATTAAAAAAAAATGAATTAAATGTGCAAATGACAAGTTATCACTAAGGAAATTCTATAAAACCAATGATTGAGAGGAAGAATGGAAATGAATGGTTATGAGTAAGGTTATGCTATAGAAACTCTGACTGGTTTTACTTGCGAGATTTGGGATACCCAACTTGAGAGAGAGAGTGGTGGCTCTACCTTACAAGGTGAGCTGGGAGCTAGAGGATTCTGGTTGTGTTTGTGTGTGGTCCCTTTGCAGCTTGGGGGGCTAACGGGAAAGAAGAGTACCCCTAGCGTTGGCTGGAAGGTACCGATGAAGTCTCCACTATTAGCAAGCAGGGATATGGATGAAGCAAAAGCATGGGAGAACATCTTTGAATTCTCATCTTCAATTACGGTACTCTCTTAATGATTATAATTGCAAAATTTCTAATTGTAATGAGTTTTTAGAATTCACCAAGAACTGTGATTAAAAATTGATGTATAGATCACTCGGAGTGATCTTAGTTCATTATTTTCCTATCATATTTTGAGGCTTAGTTCGTATGATGATTCTTGTTATGCTTGTGATTTTTTTTTTTTACTATGAAACCTCAGCGAGATTACCATTGGTTTCTCTGTGATTTATTTTTCAACGATTTTGTTTCATTGCATTCCGCTGCATTTTGAGGTGGAAAAAAAAACTTGCCCAACTCTTTTCATCTTGTAATCTTACCTCTGCACCTTCACTCCTTTGTGCAACCACTTATCTTCAATTTTCTCTGCGTTTTTGGGAGGATCAAGGCTCTGTGCCTTCACTCCTTGCAAATAAAAGTGATTTTGGCTCTTCGATTGTCTTCCTTTAATGTCTTGGAATTCACCTTGCAAACTCTGTGATTTGTTTTTGGCCTTTCAAAGCACCCTGTGTGCTGGGAAAAAACCTCCCTACGATCTCACTACTTACCTCTGCATTTTACATGCATTTTCTCCCAGTAGTGTTACGCTCATGGTGTTTTCTCTTTAATACCCACCATGTTTCTTTTTGGAATGTGTGAATTTCCTAGCAGGGAGAATCTTGGCACATTCTTTTTCCTCAGAACCTCTGTGAATATCCAGGAGGCATTTGGTTGGGGTTTACTCAAACATTTTTCCTTGAAAACTGTATTTTCCCTTCCTTCCTCAACGCTGGTCTATCCATGTGTTTTAAAACACTTATGGACCATATTTTCCCTTTCTTCCTCAACGTTGGTCTATCCATGCGTTTAAAAACATTTCAGGACTGTATTTTCCCTTTTGTTCTCAGTGCTGGCCTATCCATGCATTTTAAAACACTTCGAGACTGTATTTTCCCTTTCTTCCTCAGCACTGGTATATCCATGCATTTTAAAACATTCTGAGACTGTATTTTCCCTTTCTTCCTCAATGCTAGTCTATCCATGCATTTTAAAACACTCCACGACTATATTATCTCTTTCTACCTCAGCATTGGACTTCTCTCTAAGTTTTAATACATTATGGACTGAGTTTCCCTTTCTTCATCCAACGCTGGAATGGTATTTGCATATCATATAATGCTGTGATGGGTGTCCTACCACCGAACATTTTTAGTTATCCTTGTCTCAACTTGAGTCGGCGTGTAGAGTGCCCTTAGCCCGAGGGTATCCTTCCTTAATGTTATTATGTTGTTCTTCTTCTTCCTCAGAACAAATTTGTCTGCAGTTAAACTCCTTATCTTTTCAAATTATATCGACTCTCTAGTTATAAAATGGTTACCATTTGAACAGGTAACATCAGTTATGCTTTCAGAAGTAAAATAGCTACCCTCCTTTTGTTATTTATATACATATGAAGACCCAAAATTCAGATGACATTGCGAGGTTAACAAGAATTCTAATTTAAAACTCTCAGCCTTAGTGTCATTCATTTCATACTACTTTTTTCGGAAGTGGCTTTTACTACTGAAATAGACTTCCTCAATTTTAACCTCCCAAAAGAATTTAATTTATTGCATTTGAATTTATATTGTGCCTAGTTGAATTTATAGATTAAACTCGATCAAATTTAATGGATTATAAACAGATTTATTCTCTTCTTATATGCTTATTTGGATTGATGTTATAGTTTCAATGAGATGCGAAATGAAAGGTAACCTTGAGTTCCATGGTGGATGTTAAAAGGAATTTTTGGTCACACCTTTAAACCTTATTTTGGACTCTTATTTTAGGAGGGAAGTCCTCACTTTTTGTTGAATAAGAATTGTCCTACTTTAAGTATTTTTCCTCCCACGCTTGTATTATTTTACCGAATAATTTTTTCTTAGTTAGTAAATTATGTCTTGCATCGCAAGGATCAAGGATTGGTCTTGGTAGATAGATCTAGTATTGAATTACGTTGAATTTATTTTTATTCATCTTACTTGTGTGCCATGATATAATGATGAGGTGTGACTAATTAAGTAGTTTTACTACTTGTGCATCCTTAGAATAATGTTGTTATATGATTGATTAAGCATTGTAATCACTTGCGCCTTATGAAATAAAGTTAATTAAACAAGCGCCTTCAGAATAGTTGACATATGATTGATTAAGTAATAATCTTCTCTTGCACCCTAGAAATAAAGTAGAATTCTCTTGCGCCTTGAAGAATAATGATGTATGGTTGATTGAGTGATTAGATTTACCTGCATCATGTGTGGAATGTTGATGCTTCATTCTTAAGTGATTAATATTACTCACATGATTGAAATAATGTTAAGGTATAGATGATTGAGTTGATAGATTCCTTTGGGCCATGAAAGTAAACTGATAACTTCTCTTGCCCCATTAAAATGATGTAATGTATGTTTAATTGAGTTGATAGATTCTATGGCACCATGAATTTAATGCGATTTGTGACTAGTTTGTGATTTGATTACTTGCACCATGTAGATAGAATTGATGATTACCCTTGCGCCTCAAAATTAAAGTTGAAGATTACTCACGCGTTGATAATTATGTGGATACATGATTGTTTAGATTCGTTTACTCTTGCGCCTTGGGAGAATGTTAATTATTGATGATTGATTGTTTAGAATTTAGATTTCTCACGCGCCATGAATAATGTCGATGTATGAATAGTTGAGTATTTATATTTCTTTTGTGCCATGAACACTTATGATGTTGATTGATTGAGTTAGTTGGATTTTGACTTGATTGTGTTAGTGGGATTTAGACACCTCCTTGCTCCTCAAAAAAGTCGCCAGCACTGAGACCTTAAGTGGTCAAAATCAATTGGATGAATCCTAGGCTTGTGCATTGCTTATGTGTCTTGGAGGTCCTAAACTTGCATGGTAGGTCAGGTGGGTAGTTCATTATTATTTAGTGGCATGGTTAAATGACTTATTGGTATTTCTCTTAAGATGATATTGATGTGTTGACTGCACCATCAATTATTATGATGATGCTTGATTGACTCATTTATTATGGTTGATTATGTGCCATGTTAATTTATGTTAATGTGTTGACTTGTGTTGTTATTGATTTTGATGTCGTGTTGTTTATGCGTCACTATGAATTATGTGTGATGATTCCTTATTCTAATGCGTAAAAAAGAAATTGTATTTGATTGTTGTTGTAACGGAGGGGAGTTACATATGGTATCAGAGTGGGTTCAACCCTGCAACATGGGATCATTACACCTTCCATTGTATTAAATACTTGATTAACAATTTATTTCTAATTAAATTGAATTGTTTCCCTACAGGTAATCATGGTTAGAGGATGTCGTGAAGGTAGACGACATGGTATTAGGGTAGGATGTTTGATGCCTCCAGTAGCATCCACGCCAGAGGGGTATAAACCCTAAGGAGAAGAGAAAGTCATTGGAAAGGAGCAAGTTGATGCGGGGGATGTGGTTGGGTTGATGAGGTCTTTCAGAGGATGTCAGGTGACTTGATTAACCGTCTAGATAGATATGAGGCTAGGGCGCCTGTACCTCCTAAGGGTCCACAACATGCCCCAACTGGCACTGGTAGCATTCACAAAGAACTCGAGAAGGTTAAGTTTCACGATTTAATGGGTTCCACAAATGACGTATCTGCCAAGGCATGGTTGTATAACATGGAGATGTGCTTCGCACTTCAAGACTACACCTCCAACATGAAATTATGCATGGCAGTATTTCAGCTGAAGGGGAGCGCTCTTCTATGGTGGAAGATTCTCCTGCCACAACTGAACATGGTCTTCGAAGACGTATCATGGGAATTTTTCGATGAACAGTTCCAGGAGAGGTATTTGTAAGAGTAATTCATTGAGCGCCAACTCAATGAGTTCAAATCCTTACGATAGGGAGATCATACAGTGCCCGAGTATGACTCCTGATTCATGGAGCTTCTTAGGTATGCTCCACATTTGAACACCGAGAAGCTCAAGGTCAACATGTTTGTGTTCAGACTTAACGTTAGCATTCATGTGAAAGTGATGATCCTAATTCCTTAGATGTTGCACGTTGCAGTCCATATGGCCCTCATAGATGAAGAAGAGTTAATTAGTGGGGGTCAGGTTAGGACTCATGTAAGACCGATGGGACAGGAGACATCTAGTGCACAAAAGCATCATAAAGCAACTAGGTATTCTTCAGGATATTGAGTTACTCCAATAGGATCCATGTTCATGACACCACGACGATCGACTCCTGAGCAACGAACTCCCTATATAGGGCCACAACACTAGCAATGGCGTCATCCACAACAGCCGCAGTTTGGGCCTATTCAACAGAACATACCAGGGTTTGGGTTGGTGTGACAAGAGATTCTACTTCGTGGACTAGGAGTACTGGAGCAAAGATTGGATGTTGCACATTTGGAGATACACATTACAAGCATGAATTTCTGGTTGAGAGTGGCAGAGAAGTCGGTTCAGCCACACACACTATAGTTGGAGATTTGGGCAAGGCCCACTAGATTCATGCAACGGTGAATAACCATGAGGCCGAGCACCTGTCTACCATGCTCACGATGTCAGGTACCATCACTAACCAAACCTTTAGTATTTTGATATATCTCGGTGCTACAAAGAGATTTATTTCTGGTGCATCGCTAAAGAGAATTAAGGTAAATGAATTCAAACATAATGATTTTAACTATGTGGAAATAGCTTTGGGTTCCAAGCAGAAGGTTGGAGGAAAGGTTACAGACTATATCCTTAACCTGGGATATTTTGTAATGAAGGCCAACCTTTACGTCACGATATTAGGATCTTATGACGCTTTGATCAATATGGACTGGTTGGAATCGCATGATGCGATACTCAACTGTAATATGAAATGGTTGAGTTTGACCGATGATGAGGGACATAGACAAGTGATTGTAGGAATAAACTAGGGAGTTTCCTTAAGGTTCATTTATAAACTACAACTACAGAAGAGCATGTGCAAAGGATGTAATCTATATGAAATCCTAGAGTTGAATGACAAGGGGGTGGTAGAAGGATTAGAAACCTTCCGATAGTACAAGAGTTTTTGGACGTGCTCCCAAAAGAGTTACCAGGTTTACCACCCGAAAGAGAGATGAAATTTACCATCGACTTAAAGCCTGGAACCAAACCGATAGAAAGAACACCTTATTGGATGTCAACGTCTGAGTTACAGGAGTTGAAAATGCAACTAAAAGAGTTGTTGGACCTAGGACTTATATGTCCAAGTGTGTCACCTTCGGGTGTGCCTGTTTTTTTCATACAAAAGAAGGATGGGTCACAGAGACTCTATATTGACTACTGTTAATTGAACAAGGAAATGCTCAAGAACTAGTTTATGTTGCCAAGAATAGACTATTTGTTTGACCAAATGAAGGGCATGACTATGTTTTCAAATATTGACTTGACATCAGGATATCACTAGTTACAGATCAAACATGAATACATTCCTAATACCGCATTCAAGACGATGTTCAGGCATTACGAGTTTACCATTTTACTATTTGGACTCACAAACACGCCAGGGGTATTCATGAGATTGATGAACGTGGTGTTCCATGAATACTTGGACAAGTTTTTTCAAGTATTCATTGACGACATATTGATACATTATCGAACGATAGAAGAACATGACGAACATTTGCGCTTGGTACTACAGTGTTTACGAGAGAACAAATTATATGGGAAACTATCGAAATGCTCTTTTTATCAATCGAGGATTCATTATTTGGGGCATGTTATCTCCGGTCAAGGCATCGTTGTAGATCCAGTGAAGGTAGAGTTTGTTATGGAATATCCTACGCCGATGAACGTACCATAAGTACATATATTTATGGGACTAGCAAGATATTATCGGTGGTTCATTGAAGTTTTTTCGAAGATAGAAAATCCGATCACCAAATTGCAAAATAAAAACAAGAAGTTTGTATGGACTGAGAAATGCGTCAAAGAATTTTGAAGGATCAAGGAGTTGTTGACAAAAATGATGATAATAAAGTCCCCGACATGGATGAGGACTTCTTGGTATGCACAGACGCATCCAATGAAGGCTTAGGAGGAGTCTTGATGCAAGACATTCGAGTGATTTCTTACATCTCAAGGAAATTAAGAAAGTACGAGGAGAACTATGCGACGCATGACTTGGAGTTATTGGCCATTGTGTATGCCCTGAGAGTGTGGACGCACTACCTAATTTGATGGAAATTAAAACTAAAAATAGACCAGTCTGGATTGCAACACATTTTTACGCAAAGTGACTTGAACGTGTGACAAAGGCGTTGGCCAAAATTGCTTAGCGAATATGACTTTCAGATTACTTACATAAAAGGAATGGTGAACAGAGTGGTAGATGCATTGAGTCAGAGACCACGCATATTTTTGGTGATACCTCTTTATATTAATCTTTGATAAAATACTCTAACTATATACTGCGATGATGACTGGTATAAAGAGGTTAAGGAAAATATAAGACAAGACACCATGTTGGTGCCAAAATTTGAAGGATATACTTTGAAGAAACAATGGATTGATGAGGTATAATGACCGTATTTATGTACCTCCTAACAACAAATTGAGAAATTTATTATTAAAAGAATCTCATAGAGAAGTGTACATGGCTCATCTAGGAGTCACGAAGATGAGGGCAGGCCTTAAGCCCTTATTCTTATGGAAAGGAATGAAGGCAAACATAGTTAACTATGTGGCGAGATGTCTAGAATCTCAACAAGTTAAGGTTGAACATAGACATTCGGTAGGATTAATATAGCCACACGTTATTCCAAAATCGAAATGGGAAGACATTTCAATGGAATTTATTGTTTGGTTCTCGTTGAGGGCAAGGAGGCATGACTCTATTTTCGTGGTAGTTGACCCTCTGACGAAGAGTGCACATTTTATCCTTGTGTGTATGACGTATCAGGCACCAAACATAGATAGAGTTTTTATCAGCGAGATTGTGAGATTGCATGGAATTCCTAAAAGGATCATATCTGATCTAGGATCGGTGTGTACATGATGATTTTGGAATAGTTTCCAAGAGGTCTTGGGAACTCAACTTAACTTTAGTACAAGTTATCACCCTGAGACAAACAGGCAGACTAAAAGAATGAACCAAATTTTGGAAGATATGTTGCGTATGTACGTGATGGACCAATATAAGAGTTGGGAATATCTCTTGCCATTGGTAGAGTTTGCATACAACAACAACTATCAAAGAACCATTAAGATAGAACCATTTGAGTTTCTTTACGAGCGACCTTGTCAGACGCCTTTGAGATGGGATTGACTTGAGGATACAGTCTTGGTAGGACCATAATCGATACAAGAAATGAAAGAACAAATGAAAATGATAAGACAAAGGATTAAGGAAGTGCAATATCCACAGAAGAGTTATGTCGATGCACATCACGTTGACCATAATTATGAAGTTGGTGATCGAGTCTTCTTATGGGTGAAACTGCACAAGAGTTCGATAAAGTTTGGAAAGGGTGCTAAACTCTCTCCTAGGTTTGTGGAACCTTTTGAAGTTGTGGAAAAGAAAGGGCATGTGGCCTATCGACTACCCTTTCCTGATTATTTGAGGTGGATGCAAGATTTTTTTCATGTATCTGTTTTGAGACATTATGTTAGTGATCCTACACATGTGATTGACATGAGTTCCTTGGAAGTGTCAGACGAGGGTGCATTCACACCAAAGCCAATCTGCATTCTGAACCATCGCATTCGAAAAATACGACGTTGAAAAAATGATCAGGTCAAGTTCCAGTGGGACAATTATAGTCCACACTCGACCACCTAGGAGGATGCATATGGTATGCACCAGGAGTTTCCATTTTTATTTGATAGTTAGATATATAGATATTGTGAGATGATTTATTTACTGCATTTATATATTGTACAACTTCAGGAAGAAGTTTAAAATAAGAGGGGGTGTATGTAACATCCCACTCTAGTGAGAACATGTTACTGACTTATTCTTTGAGGAAACTTGCGTGAAAGAGATATGGTTTTAGTGTATGTTATATGTTTCACTTCTAGATTCTTATGATGATGTTGATGGATTATGTTGTTATGTTATTTGATATGTATGTATTGACAAATGATATTGACGAGTTTCCCCTGAGTGTGAAGGATACTTGACTGATTGAGGATGTCAATGGCATCAATGGACCTCCTTGGACTCTGGATCGAGTCAGGGAGTATATTTTATTGGTTTGAGTATTTCATCTATGCATATGTGACATATGATTGGGTATATTATGATGTTGTTTATGGATCATTGAAAGTGTTTCATTGATGGATGAAAACTAACGATTTCTTGCTAATATGACTCACATAAGGAGTAAAGGGGCCATGCACAACAACCAGATACTGAGGGAGAGTGTGGTAGCATACCTGTCACATCATACTAGCACTCTCATCGTGGCTCAAATTGTAGGTTAATGATTACCTAGTTCGAGAGATCCATGATGTCGTGAGGGAATACTGAGACAATCACTCACAAAGATTATAAGGGGCACGCAATAAGGCAGGGTCCTTATTCCTTAGAATCCCTTAGTCTCTCACAAGGTCACATGAATGAAGTATTGACTCTAGGGGTTGGCCAACTACCAAAACAAGTAAAAGGAGAGTGGCACCCTTGGAGCATGGAGTGCATCTTGAAGGGCACGTCGCATAATTAAAATTTGAATGAAAGGTGAGTGAAACCCTTGGAGCACAGAGTGTGTCTTGAAGGGAATGTCACAGTGTTTAAAAATGTGATTCAATGAATCTAGGTGGCCTAGAAACATTTGAGCGAATGTTAAACCTTGTAAAATATTGAGCACCTCCTGAAGTAATTAATTGATTAATTAATTAACTAAAGAATGAATTTATTAAGCATAATCCCTAAGGGTCTAAGATCGTGCAAATACAAATGTAACCAATCCTAAGTCTAATATTAGTGAGAAGACTAAAAATCAATATTATAAATTAAATAATGAGGGTTGAAGTAAATCAATTTAAGAAATCAATAAAAAAACAAAACAAAACTAAAGAGTGATTTAATACACATTGTGCAAGTAAATACCAAATTAGAAATTAAAACAAGGAATAAAGCATACAAGAATGTGTAAGCATATAAAGGTATATAGAGTCTAGTTTAACTAGAGAACATTCCTACTTTAACTCAACTCCGTTTTAGAAAGGCGTCAGTCATAAATGGGAAATAAAGGTAATAAATGGACAACTAGGACTGATTTTAAGAGAGCTTTTAGGATGGGTGACGTAAATTGACATTTAATTAAATTAAATTTTGGATTTATTGGTGCAACTAAGGGAACGAGTGACAAGTGTATGGGGGGAATAATTCCTAATTAAATTTAAAAAAACACGAATTAAATCTACAAATGGAAATTTGTCACTAAGGAAATTCTATAAAACAAATGGCTGAGAGGAAGAATGGGCATGACTAGTTATGAGTAAGGTTATGATGCCGAAATTATTACTAGTTTTACTTGTGAAAGTTTGGATACCCAGATTGAGATAGAGAGTCATGGCTCTACCTTGAGAGGTGAGCTGGGAGCTAGAGGATTCTGGTTGTGTTTTTGCATGGCCCCTTTGCAACTCGGGGGGCTAAGGGGGAAGAAGAATACCCCTAGCGTTGGTTGGGAGGTACCGGTGAAGTTTCGATGGTTATAAAGCAGGGAGCTGGATGGAGCGAAAGCGCAGAAGAACATCTTTGAATTCTCGTCTTCAGTTATGATACTCCCTTGAGGATTATAATTGCAAAATTTTAAATTGTAACGAGTTTTTAGAATTCACGAAGAACTGTGATTAAAAATTGATATATAGATCACTGGGAGCGATCTTAGTTCATTATTTTCCTATTAGTTGTTGAGGCTTAGTTTGTATGATGATTCTTCTTATGCTTGCAATTTTATTTATTTTTACTATGAAACCTGAGCTAGATTACCATTGGTTTCTCTGCAATTTCTTTTTCAGCGATTTTGTCTCATTGTGTTCCTCTACATTCTGAGGTGGAAAAGAAAAATAAAAAGAAACCTTTCCGAGCTCTTTTCATCCTTTAATCTTACCTTTGTACCTTCACTCCTTTTCCTAGCCATTTATCTTCAGTTTTCTCTAATTTTTTGTGAGGATCAAGGATTTGCGCATTCAATCTTTTCCCAACAAAGCGAATTTGGCTCTACAATTTTTTTCCTTTAATGTCTCGGCATTCACCTTGCAAACTCTGCGATTTTATTTTTTCCTTTTAAAGCATCCAATGTGTTCGGGGAAAACCTCCCTGCGATTTCACTTCTTACCTCTGCGCATAACTTTTCATTTTGATGATTTACCTCTGCATTTTACTTCCATTTTCACCCAGCAGTGTTAGGCTCCTAGCGTCTTCTCTTTAATACATGCTGCGTTTCTTTTTGGAGTGAGTGAATTGCCCAGTAGGGAGAATCCCTACGCATTCTTTTTCCTCAGACCCTCTGTGAATATCCAGGATTCATTTGGTTGAGGTTTACTCAAACGTTTTTCCTTGAAAACTAAATTTTCCCTTCCTTCCTCAACGTTGATCTATTCGTGCGTTTTAAATGACTTTGTGACTGTATTTTCCCTTTCTTCCTCAACGTTGTTCTATCCATGAATTTAAAAACATTTAGGGACTATATTTTCCCTTTCTTTGTCAGCGCTGGTCTATACATGCATTTTAAAACACTTCGGGACTGTATTTTCCCTTTATTTCTCAACGTCTATCCATCCGTTTTAAAACATTTCGGGACTGTATTTTCCCTTTATTCCTCGGGGCTAGTCTATCCATTCGTTTTAAAACATTTCGGGACTGTATTTTCCCTTTCTACCTCAGTGTTGGACTTGTCTCTGAGTTTCAGGACTGAGTTTCCCTTTCTTCCTCCAGCGATGGAATGGTCTCTGCGTATCATCTAATGTTGGGATGGGTCTCCTGCCACCGAACTTTTTTAGTTATCCTTGTGTCAACTTGAGCGGGCGTGTAGAGCGCCCTTAGCCTAAGGGTATCCTTCCTTAATGATGTTATGTTGTCGTTCTTCTTCCCCAAAACAAATATTCCTGCAGTTGAACTCCTTATCTTTTCTAATTATATCGACTCTGTGGTTATAAAATGGTTGTGATTTGAATTGGTAACATCATTTATGCTTTTATTATTTATATACATATGAAGACCCAAAAGTCAGAGAACATTGCAAGGTTAACAAGAATTATAATTTAAAACTCTCAGCCTTAGTGTCATTCGTTTCCAACTACTTTTTTTGGAAGTGGATTTTACTCTTGAAATAGACTTCCTCAATTTTAACCTTCCTGAAGCATTTAATTTATTGCATTTGAATTTATATTGTGCCTGGTTCAATTTATAGATTAAATTGGATCAAATTTAATGGATTGTAAGCAGATTTATTCTTTTCTTCTATGCTTATTTGGATTGATGTTATAGTTGCAGTGAGACATGAAATGAAAGGTAGTCTTGACTTCTTTGGTGGATGTTAAAAGGAATTTTTGGTCACACCTTTAAACCTTATTTTGGTTTCTTATTTTAGGCGGGAAGTCCTCACTTTTGTTGAATAAGAATCGTCCTACTTTAAGTATTTTTCCTCCCACGCTTGTATTATTTTATCGAAGAAGTTTTTCTTAGTTAGTAACTTATGTCTTGCATTGCAAGGATGAAAGTTTGGTCTTGGTAGATATATCTAGTATTGAATTACCTAGAATTGATTTTTATTCAGTTTCCTCATGTGCCATGATATAATGTTGAGGTGTGACTAATTAATTAGTTTTACTACTTGCGTGTCCTTAGAATAATGTTGGTATATGATTGATTAATCATTATAATCACTTGTGCCTTATGAAATAAAGTTGATTACACATGCGCCTTTAGAATATTTGACATATGATTGATTAAGTAATAATCTTCTCTTGCGCCCTAAAATAAAATAGAAAACTCTTGCGCCTTGAAGAATAATGATGTATGGTTGATTGAGTGATTAGATTTCCTTGCATCATGTTTGGAATGTTGATGCTTGAATCTTAAGTGATTAAGATTACTCGTGTGCTTGAAATAATGTCAAGGTATAGATGATTGACTTGATAGGTTCCTTTGCGCCGTGAAAGTAAACTGATAACTTCTCTTGTGCCATTAAAATGATGTAATGTATGTGTAATTGAGTTGATAGATTATTTGGTGCCATGAATTTAATGTGATTTATGACTGGTTTGTGATTTGATTACTTGCACCATGTAGATAGAATTGATGATTACCCTTGCGCCTTGAAAGTAAAGTTGACGATTACTCATGCATTGATAATTATGTGGATACGTGCTTGTTTAGAATTGTTTACTCGTGCGCCTTGGAAGAATGTTATATTGATGATTGATTGTTTAGAATTTAGATTTCTCGCACGCCATGAATAATGTCATTGTATGAATGGTTGAGTATTTAGATTTTTTTTGTGCCATGAACAAATATGATGTTGATTAATTGAGCTAGTTGGATTTTGACTTGATTGTGTTAGTGGGATTTAGACACGTCCTTGTTCCTCAGAACAATCGCTAGCCCTAATACCTTAAGTGGTCAAAATCAATCGGATGAATCTTGGGCTTGAGCATTTCTTATGTGTCTTGGAGGTCCTAACCTTGTAGGGTAGGTCGAGCGGGTAGCTCATTATTATTCAGTGGCATGGTTAAATAACTTATTGGTATTTCTCTTAAGATGATCTTGATGTGTTGATTGTGTCGTTAATTATTATGATGATGCTTGATTGAGTCGTTGTTTATGGTTGATTATGTGTCACATTCATTTATGTTAATGTGTTGACTTATGTCGTTATTGATTTCGATGTCATGTTGTTTATGCGTCACTATGAATTATGTGTGAAGAATCCTTATCCTAATGCCCAAAAAAAAATGTACTTCGTTGTTGTCGTAACGACAGGTTGTTGCATACAGAATGAGGCAGTGCTGAAATGTGAATAATTGACTATTTGATATTATAATTATTTTTCCCCTTCATTTGAGCCAAAACCGTCATCTTGGGTATCATAGAAAAATATATATTCAAAGTAGACTCAAATATAACTTGACATCACACTTAAACAATCATTTTTTTTTCTACAATATCATTGTTTTTTTCCACCCATCTATACAAGAAATATCAATCCATCTTTACAAAATCAGAAATAGTTACTCGATCTATAAAAATATCCTCCTTGAACATAGAAAATGTGAATTTTATTCTCGACTCCTCTCTCTCTCTCTCTCTCTCTCTCT
>ML809250.1:224008-258120 GCA_009831015.1 Picea engelmannii | reverse complement strand
TACCTTTCCCTACCTCCTTCTCTCTATCCCCATCTCACTCTCGGCCTCTCTCTTTCTCTTGTTGGATCTCTCCCTCCCTCCCCTTCTATCCCTATACCCCCTCTCTCTATTACATCTACCCTTCTCTCCCCCTCACTCTTTATCTCTCTCCCTCTCACAGTTACTGTATTTCCTTCCCTGTCTCTCCCTCTCTCTCTCTCTCCCCCATTGGTTCTCTTTATCAATTAAAGATGCACCAGTGCATATGTATAAAAAAAATGCATTGGTGCATTTAATTGAGTTAAGAATTGAATACTAACCTTCGTTATTTCCTCCACAAAGAAAAACCTATGGAAACTTTAAATACATATGTTTGCATTTTCATTGTGCAAATTTAATTATCTTGTGGTGTGTTATTACTTACACACCACCCCCGTATGTTATTAATTACACTTCACACCACTGCATTTCGAATTGTATAGCACACTGACTAACGCAAGTTAGAACAATAACACATGCTTAATATCAATACTTTGAAATTTATTACGAAAAAAAATCAATGCATTATACATACTGCACTAGTGTGCTACTCATGACATAGCGCATAAAAAACACAACTTTTGAAAAACAACAGTGTGCACGTTTATCATCAATGCATCAAAAGATAAAACGAAAAATGAGTGGGAATTTGAGTTTTTGTGTTTATAAAGGAAAACCCTATTCATTTTTTTATTGTTTTCCGAATTTTAGAGAGGAAATTTGTGAAACAGAGATTTATCAACAAAGATTTCTGAGTGAGTGGATTTTTTTTTAAGAGACAAATTCGAGGGGGAGTACTATAGATCACACAAAAATGTGGAGAGGAGAAATTTCAGGGATATGATTTCATTATATTAATCATATTGATCATTCTCCTATTTGATTCAAACATTTTTTAGTGCATTCCCAAACCAAAAAAAAGGGTTTCATAGTTACTTCAATATTGGAAGCCCTAATTTCCTGACTATTTTTTTTCTTTCTCCTTTATATTTCACATGAATAAAATAATTTTAAGCATAATTTCTTTATATGGTTTAGCTATTTATATATGGGAATTTCCCATCCGTTGCAATGAAACCACTCATTTTATTGGACCCCAAACCAACTTGTCGTTGTTAGTTTTTTATTTTTAAATGACTTCATGGTGACCGGTTCACTTTGTACATAGTAAGTGCACTCATGTGTATTTGTTTGTAAACAATGTCTCTTTATTTCAATTTGAAACATTATTAAAAAATATTTTTTGCAGTAAGCGGTGAACATTTTACCTACATACGCACCAAGAAACATTGTTTACAAAGTGTACCATTGAGTTTAAAATGGAAAAAGTATTTTTTTTGTATGGAAATCACCATTTCTTAAATTTGTTCATAGCTCAATGATGTGTGATGCAGGAGCATCGCCAACAAAGCATGAGTGGAAGATAGCTAGGCACATTAGTGTGCATTTTGAAGAAATTTTGAGTTTAAAAGTTGGCATATCAACATAATATCTGAAAAGAATTGTAATTAAAGAACATATTTGATGTTTTTAGGCGGATGATCTCATAAGGTCATCGAATAATGTATTTTATTTTAATGAAGTTGAGTGCAGTAAAGATTCAATGTGTTCGACCTTATCTGTCTATCACAAACATTTATTGTAATAAATTATAGTAGTTGAATGATTTTATTTTGATAATGTTACAAGGAAAATGTCTTTATGGCTAGGGGAAAACCACAACATATGGAAATGACTACATAAATCAACTGGAAAAGACAAGATAAAAGGCCTAGCTCATCTAGACGTTCGATGAATTCCACCGTTGAGCACTTGACCCAAAGCAATATACTTGGAAATAGTCCTCAACAACCAAAAAAAGAAAGAAAATGGTGATAATATATGATGTTAGCACATTCAATAGCATAATCCATTAACATTCATAAGAAATATTCCCATGGAATAATAATTCAAATATTTGCAAGATATCAATTAGACGAGAAAATAGTATTTCTATTAAGATATTATCATAAGAAGTGAAAGAGTTATAGACTTCCGTGTCGGCATGGTTCAAAACCGAGAAACTAAGTTCCTTCCAGCTGGGCCTCCACCACTTTAATCCTCCACCAAAGGCAAGCTCATGTAAGAGAGACAATGGAGTTATCACTCAATAAGGGAAGAACTTGGGGGCTCAACACTGTTTTCAAGATTAAAGGATAAAGGGATGCAGACTCAATGTGAAGTGAATAATTCCTCCAGAGTAACTTTGCTCTCAAATTCGAATTCTTTCTCCTATTTTTCATAGCTTGGAATTGCCCATTTATATCCTTCAAGTGGAACTGAAGGGCCGAATCAGAATATTTCTAGTATATGGAAGGACAAGTATCATTGATCTCCTATCGTGACATGGAAACCCGACACTATTTTCCAATTTTGGGTGCATTTCGCGATGTACGCAGGCTGTAGTGGTGCAACCTGTGTATACGCATGTTGTATAGTAGGAAATATGTGTATATGTGGAATAAATGTATATGTGTAACAATATTTTCAAAAAGGGATTGAAAGTTTGCATGGGGGAATGGAGAAAGGCCTTATGTGCAATGATGCAACCGGCCATCCAGGCACAACCGCTTCTCACCGGGACCCTCTTCTTCCTGCCCCGAAGAGTTGTAATACCCTTTGAATCCCGTATCGGGACTTCTTGTCACCCACAGGACACTCTTTTGATCTCCCGACAGTCACTTCAGGAAATCGGGCTTCGCGATATCGCGAACCTTGTGTGCACGTTCTCGTGCAACTCAAAACTCCGAACCCCGAATGTCGATGGTCAACGGTCAACGCTTTCCCCTCGTCGGGGATCTCCTTGTCGGGATATCGCTACCCGCAATGCCAACAATCTGACTTTCCAAACCCTGAGCCCCGAGGTGCCTATCTTCCGATACAATGCCACCTGGACTCCACTAGACCTCGTGGTCCCACACTGCCACATCACTGTCGAGATTTCGTAGATCGCGAATCCACGACACAAAGCTTCCTTGCTGCTGGAAACCCCGAATGTCGAACCCCGATTCTCCGACTCCTCGGGATCATGCACCACGTGTTTCTGCTCTGATTGATGACTCCCGTTGATTCGGGAAATCGCGACTCGCGATTTCAACGAGTCTATTCCTTCCCTCGACAAACGTTGAATGCTGATATGCAATGGCTCTTGCTTCTCTGCCTTGAAGATCTCCTCCACTTCAAAGCCTTTCCTGTTCGAACCTCTCCTGGGCCTGTTCCCACTATCTTCACCACGGAACTATCCCTCCTGAGCTTAATTTCTCTGACTCCTTCAGAGACCCTTGTGCACACTTCCTGGGCTCAACTTTTCAACAACTCTCTAAGTGTTGGATTCTTCAAATACTGTGCACTCACCTGCGACAGAGATCTTCCACTCCCTTAGCTCAGAATTGGCACTGAGACTTCCAAATTCGATCGGCACTTCCCTGTACGACTTTACCAACCCAATTCATCTTTTGGGTGAACGAGAATGAGATCTTAACCACTGAGCCTCATCAACGTACTCTATGCGGATGAATTCGACTACACTCTATGTAGGAATCTCCTGGCTCAGACAGAGAAACAACTGAAACTCATTCTCCTCTCTTCCTCTCTCCGATTCCAAATTCAATTAAGAAATCACACACACACAGCATATCAAAGAAAATGAATGACAGAAAGCAAACATCCATGAGCATAATGTTAACACAGAGAAACAACACAAACCATGAAGTTGAATCAAAGACTCTCTTCTATTAATTCAATCTGTACATGGGTGTTCTTCATAGGTTCTTTTCTCTGCTCTGTTTGCTCTCAATGATGAATCCCCTTACAATGTACAAAGGAGGGTGCCTATATTCCGTTTTCCCTCTCGAAATCTACAACTATTAATTCCACAATTAATTCCTATCTAACAACATTAAAACTAATAAATGCCTTCCTATATGTAATACAATACAAGTGCGCTCCATTACATTAACCCATTAATGCTTGGCGCAACAAATATCAAGGTAGATTTCAAAAAGAAGTTTGTTGGCTTGTCCAGCTGTCTTTCTCCACGCGCTGGCTCGCTTGATGAGGTGTGGATGATCCTGCATCATACTCCTCGGCTCGAAAATTTTCATGGGCTCCTGTCCATTGGCTCCTGCACAGTGTGACCATGTTTCTGTATCACTGCCTCTGTTTCCCAGCTAGCATCCTCCACTGGGTGATTATTCCATTTCACCAGGTATTCAAAATACTGCTTCCTCCTGGTCTTCCTGCCTACTCTTTTATCTAGTATGCACCCCATCTGAGGCTTATGTGCAACTGGTAACTAATTTTTCCACTGGACCACTGGTCCCTCGGTTCCAGTGTCTGCTTCTCTAGCCCTATATGGGTATAAATCTGAAATGTTGAAAATTGAAGATATCCCAATCCCATCTAGCAACTCAAGCTCGTATGCATTTTCCCCGAACTTCCTCAGGACTCTGCATGGCCCGATTTTCTTCATCTTGAGCTTGTTATATGTTCCCCTTGGGAACCTCTCCTTTCTCAGGTGCGCTAGAACCATATCCCCAACTTCAAACTGAAGTTGTCTCTTCCTCTGATCGGCTCTGCACTTATACTCTTAATTGGACTTCTACAGTCGTTGCTTCACCTCCGCGTGAAGTTCTTGCATCGCTTCAGCGAATTCTTCAGCCCTCGTGCTGCTAGTTTCAGCCTGTCCTGACTCCCTAAGCTCAGACACTCCCCTCAGCTGTGTCCCATACAAAATCTGGAATGGGCTCTTGCCTGTACTCCGATTCACTGAATCGTTGTATGTGAATTCTGCCTATGGAAATATCTGGTCCCAACTGCTATGATGCTCAGTCACCAAGCTTCTCAATAGATCTCCCTGACTTCTATTTACCACCTCGGTCTTCCCATCTGTCTGCGGATGGTAAGCTGAGCTAAATGCCAAATTAGTCCCTAGATTCTTCCATAGCGTCCTCCAAAAATGACCTATGAATTTTGTGTCCCGATCCGAAACTATACTCCTTGACAATCCATGCAATCGCACAATCTCTTTGAAAAACAAGTTCGCGATGTGCGTCGCATCGATGATCTTATGACACGGAATGAAATGTGCCATCTTTCAAAACCTATCCACCACTACAAAGATGGAATCCACTCCCCTCTAGGTTCTTGGCAATCCCAGAACAAAATCCATACTAATTGCCTCCCATGGTCTCTCGGGTATAGGCAATGGCTGATAGAACCCTGTGTTCTGCTTTCGGCCCTTCGCGTGTTGACATATCCTGCATCTGTCAACAAACCGTTTTACATCTGTGCGTATCCCTAGACAAAAATATGATTCGCTCAGCTTGGCGAATGTCTTATCATGTCCAAAGTGACCTGCTAGTCCACCGCTATACTTTTCCTTCACCAAATTCTCCCTCATGGAGAAATTCGGAATGCACAGTTGATTGCCCTGAAACAACAATCCTTCTTGGATTAGGTAGTCTATCCACGGACTCCGATCCCTGAGAACTAGATTCTCAGCTGCTTCGTAAGCTTCTCTGAAGTCTGCATCACCTGCATACATATCCTTCAAATTCTCAAAACCCAGCGTCTTGACTCTGAATTCCTGCAGCAATAAACATTTCCTGCTCAAAGCGTCAGCCACCTTGTTAGCAGTTCCAGAAATGTGTTTTATCACAAACGTGAAATTCTGCATGTACTCTACCCTTTTTGCATGCTTCTGGTTCAACTTCTCCTGTTGACTCACAAATTGCAATGCATGATTGTCGCTGTACAAAACAAACTCCTTGGGTATCAAGTAATGCCTCCACTTTTTCAATGCCTGTATGATGGCATAGAACTCTTTATCATAGGTGGAGTATTTTAACTTCGCATCATCCAACTTCTCGCTGTAATATGCGACAGGTCTGTCATCCTGACTCAGGACCCCTCCAATAGGACCCCTCCAAAGTCATGCAACACCAAAAACGGTTGCTCCGTTATCTTCCGCTTCAACAAATTGAAGCTCCTTTCAGCCTCGGCTGTCCAATGAAAAACCCTATGCCGTTTCTTCACCGTGTCCATCATTGCGGCGCTAATTCCACTGAAATTTCTAATAAACTTTCGGTAGAAACTAGCTAACCCATGGAAACTCCTTACCTCAAAAACATTCCTCGGTGATGGCCAATTCCTAATCACTTCTACCTTCTCAGGATCCATCTTCAATGTATTCGCCGAGATCACAAAACCCAAATAAATGAGTTATGTCTGCATGAATGAACATTTCTTCAAATTGATTAACATCTTCTCCCACTGTAGCCTCCTCATCACAATGGATAAATGCCTCAAATGTTCATCTTTTGTCTTGCTGAAAACCAGTATGTCGTCCAAGTACACGACCACAAACTTACCGATGAATTCCCACAGGACTTCATTCATTAGCCTCATAAAAGTGCTCGGCGCATTTGTCAAACCAAATGGCATGACCAACCATTCGTACAAACCTTCATTTGTTTTGAATGTCGTCTTCCATTCATCTCCTTCCCTCATCCGGATCTGATGATATCCTCTCTTGAGATCAATCTTTGAAAAATAATTTGCCCCGCTCAGGCAATCCATCAAGTCATCCATTCTCGGTAGTGTAAATCTGTACCTGATGATGATTTTATTTATCGCCCTGGAGTCTGTACACATTCTCCAGCCTCCATCCTTTTTCAGACTTAGTACTGTCGGAACAACACACGGACTCAGACTCTCCCTCACCAGTCCTTTCTCCAGCAGATCCTGTACCTGCCTTTTTACTTCCTCATTCTCCTGAGGTGTCAACCTGTACGCTGCCTTATTTGGTAAACTTGCTCTGGGTATGATATCGATATGGTGACTCACACTCCTCATCGGTGGCAACGAACGAGGTAGTTCATCCACGATGATATCAGCGAACTCTCCCAGCAGTTCCTGAATCTCATCTGATAAGTCATCCACTCTTGTGCTTGTCAGGACAATTCTCGGCTTCCTAACAACAAAGAACTGTGGATCTTCATTCTTCTCCATCTCTGTGAGAAGTTCATTCCCACTCATGAGAAGTATTGTGCTGGTTACTTCCGGCTTCACTTCTTTATCTTTTATCGGAAGCAATCTGTGTGTTCTCCCATCCTTCTCCAAGGTGTATGTGTTCATCCTCCCATCATGAACCACATTTCTGTCATACTGCCATGGTCTACCCAACAGTATATGACATACGTCCATGAGAATAACATCACACAGAATCTCATCATGATAATTCCCAATTTTGAATTTAACTAAGCATTGTTTAGTGACACTTACCCGATGTCCTTTTTGTAACCACGAGACTTTATATGGGCTCGGGTGCTTAGTTGTTTCTAGCTCTAACTTTTCCACCATCTCGGTTGAAACGAGATTATCGGTGCTCCCACTGTCCACGATCACCTTGCACTTTCTATCATTGGTTGTGCAAGCTGTCTTGAACAGTCTTCTCCTCTGCACTGAGCTGTCCACCTCTTTCTCAGGTGTCAAAAGAATTTTATGCGTTCCAAGCGATCTTCCACTATCCTCATCTTCTGTCTCAGCATCATGCCTCTGTGCCTCAGTGATGTGAGCTTCACTTCTGTCCATCTTCCTGTCTGGATAGTCCACGACTTTGTGTCCATCCTTTCCACATGTAAAACATGTGATGATTCCTCCACGACCTCTTCCTCTACCTCTGGTACGAGGAATAGTGTTCAAGTCCACATATCCGCCACCCTGCTCCATATGTTGCCTCCTCGGCTCAGCATATTCTTGCCTCTATGAGGATCCACCCCTCTCCATTTTACCCTGAGGTTTCCTCCATTCCTCCTTGGGCTTCTGAAATTTTTCCTGGGCAACTACTTTACCTCTGGGCTGACTCCTGCCTCGCCCTCGCTGTCCTTGCTTGCGGCTCAGCTTTTCTTCGGCTTTTAGAGCCATCTGGTACGCATCCTCAACTGTTTGGATGGTAACCATGCTCAATTCATCCTGAATGTCATACCTCAACCCATTCAGATATCTCGCCACCTTTTCGTCATCACTCTCCCGATGACCAGCTCGAATGTTGAGCCTGTAGAACTCCTCGGTGTACTCTTTCACTGTCATCATCTTCTTTCTCAAGTTCTGCATTCGCCTAAACAGAGTGATCTGGTAATCTCTGGGGATGAACTTCTCCTTCATATTGGCGATCATCCGATCCTAGCTCTTAATCTTTTGTTTTCCTTTGCAGCACCTATCAGCCTGTAATTCATCCCACCATAAGGCTGCATGTCCTTTTAGCTTAGTAACAGCATGCCTTACCTTCTTGTCCTCTTCGATATCCTCATAATCGAAGTAGGTGTCGAGTGCTCGGATCCAATCCAAAAACTCTTCTGCATTTAGACTTCCCTCATAGACGGGAATGTCCATCTTTGTCTTTGATCTCATCCTAGCAATAGCTCTGATCAACCTCTCTGTTGATACATCTTTTGCTGAGACCTCTTCAGCATCGTGTCCAGCTTCCTCTTCCACCTCAGAATCGCTAAACTCTCTTGCACCAACTCCACGCCTCTGGGTGGTCTCCATCTCTTTGAGTCTCGCCTTGAGATCTCGTATCTGTCGTTCCATCTCTGGATTCCTTCCTGGCCTACCCCTTCTTCGGGTGTCCCTGTCCTCACGATCAAGTGACTGCCTTTCTCTTCTGGGTGGGATTATATCTCCTCTGTCTCTGCTTCAAAAAGCAGAGATACTCCCGCTCTGATACCACTTGGTGCAAGTCGTGTGTATCAGAGTGATTTCTCTTTCTCCTTCCCTTCTCTTGCCTGAAATATACAGATAATATTTTTGGTCTCTGATACCATTTTGACGCAACCGGCCCTCCAGGCACAGCCGTTTCTCACCAGGACCCTCTTCTTCCTGCCCCGAAGAGTTGTAATACCCTTTGAATCCCGTATCGGGACTTCTTGTCACCCACATGACACTCTTTTGATCTCCTGGCAGTCACTTCGGGAAATCGGGCTTCGCGATATCGCGAACCCTGTGTGCACGTTCTCGTGCAACTCAAAACTCCGAACCCCGAATGCCGATGGTCAATGGTCAACGCTTTCCCCTCATCGGGGATCTCCCTGTCGGGATATCGCTACCTGCGATGCCAACAATCTGACTTTCCAAACCTCGAGCCCCGAGGTGCCGATCTTCCGATACAATGTCACCTGGACTCCACTAGACCTCCTGGTCCCACACTGCCACATCACCATCGATATTACGTGGATCGCGAATCCACGATGCAAAGCTTCCTTGCTGCTGGAAACCCCGAACGCCGAACCCCAATTCTCTGACTCCTCGGGATCGCGCGCCACATGTTTCTGCTCTGATTGACGGCTCCCGTTGATTCGGGAAATCACGACTCGTGATTTCAACGAGTCTGTGCCTTCCCTCGACAAATGCCGAATGCCGATATGCAACGGCTCTTGCTTCTCTGCCTTGAATATCTCCTTCACTTCAAAGCCTTTCCTGTTCGAACCTCTCCTGGGCCTGTTCCCACTATCTTCACCATAGCACTATCCCTCCTGAGCTTAATTTCTCTGTCTCCTTCAGAGACCCTTGCGCACACTTCCTGGGCTCGACTTTTCAACAACTCTCTAAGTGTTGGATTCTTCAAATCCTGTGCACTCACCTACGATAGATATCTTCCACTCCCTTAGCTCAGAATCGACACTGAGACTTCCAAATTCGGTCCACACTTCCCTGCATGAATTTACCAACCCAATTCAACTTCTGGGTGAACGAGAATGAGAGCTTAACCACTGAGCCTCATCAATGCACTCTATGCGGATGAATTCGACTACACTCTATGCAGGAATCTCCTAGCTCAGATAGAGAAAAAACCAAAACTCATTCTCCTCTCTTCCTCTCGCCGATTCCAAATTCAATTAAGAAATCACACACACACAACATATCAAAGAAAATGCATGACAGAAAGCAAACATCCATGAGCATAATGTTAACACAGAGAAACAACACAAACCATGAAGCTGAATCAAAGACTCTCTTCTATTAATTCAATCTGTACATGGGTGTTCTTCACAGGTTCTCTGCTCTTCTCTGCTTGCTCTCAATGATGAATCCCCTTACAATGTACAAAGGAGGGTGCCTATATTCCGTTTTCCCTCTCAAAATCTACAACTATTAATTCCACAATTAATTCCTATCTAACAACATTAAAACTAATAAATGCCTTCCTATCTCTAATACAATACAAGTGCGCTCCATTACATTAACCCATTAATGCTTGGCGCAACAAATATCAAGGTAGATTTCAAAAAGAAGTTTGTTGGCTTGTTCAGTTGTCTTTCTCCACGCACTGGCTCGCTTGATGAGGTGTGGATGCTCCTGCATCATGCAAGATTTCATAGGGTGAGACAAATATTGTTATAACAGATGCCCCCTAATGTGTCAGGTCATAGGAGTATCTACGATGGATAAAATACATTACAAAAACCCAGAAGTGGATTGATGGGGAACCAACTGGAAGAACTAGTAGCTCATTACAATACGTACTAACTTTGAATACATGGCTGCAAATTTTGAATTACACTTCAGATCCATGTGAAAATATACCAAACAATTGTCTGTGGCCATGAATAGGGAAATACAAGTGTGGCTTCATTCTAAAGGTTGTCGTAGTCACGAACAAGGCCCAATAGAACCAATCTTAAAATCAATCTGAAGATAACTATATACAATGGAGTACAATATGATCTGCCATGATCACTAAAGTCACATAGGTACTGGTCCAATGAAAAGGAAGCAACAACTCAGGAAATATGTGACCACATACTGATGTCTTCGAGTCTTATACACAGTCCACCAAAGGTGAAAGTATACATAGTGTGAATAAAGGATTTGAGGTCGAACAAAATGAGACTTCGTTTGATTACCGTTCATCGAGGTATATTGTTAACAAATACGAGACAACCTATCGATAATGAAAGTAGGTATCAATGCACCGAGTACATTCTTACAAGTGTGAATAAAGGAGTCAGGGTCGAACACTTGAAGAATCCATCGATCGGGATAAATTGATGTATTCCCAACTATCGATGGTGAGAGAACCTGCCACTAATGACTACAAGCCTCTAGGTACTCATAGGACTCTAAAACTTATTTCCAGAACAGATGAGCTGAAGTTGATGGAAGGAGACCCACTAAAAGGAGAGCATTAAGACATCTCGCATCATTTATCACAAGGAACAAAGCAAGAGATTCACGATTTGGAGGAAATCATATGAAGAACATGTTCACGAACCAACGAACTTGTGTGTCTTTTGTGCGTGCCAAGTGTAAGCAGTACACGAAAAAGACCCTCTAAATAGAATCCAATGAGGAAAAATGTTGACAAAGGCGAGGAAACCACCAATAAGGATAATGGCATCCAAGACACTGCCTGAATCCCAATGTGTGAATAGATGTATTTCCGTTGAACACAAGGGAAACCACCCAGTCAACTACCAATGATGAAATGTCGACTGTTGAGTTCAAGGTTACCTACCAATGAGAAAATTAGGACTAGGGTGCATAATAGGACTACAACATCATGTGATTCTGAAACAAATTGAGGGTATGACTGACATGCAAAGTCAATATTTATGAGAAATGGCTGACATAGGTTGATAGAATTCCTTTGAACAAGAACATGAGACATATGGAAGACTCTAGCAGCATAGACTCAATTATGAAACCATGAGATGAAGGAGCCATCAATCAAACTCTCCATAGGGACTGGAAGAGTAACCAGTCAGTGGAGAAAACTCTTTGTAATGAGCTCAGCTTCCTAAGGCCATCCTAAACCCAAAATTATAATGAAAAGTGGACTCAATAACTTTGTTCTATGTTCAAAGGCGACACAAATGCAGCCAATATAAGATAATACTCCCTTCCAGCCTGTCTTTTTTTGTTTTTTCATAGTAAAATGAATGCTATGATACAAAGGAGGAAATGCGTTTTGCAAGTAAGAAAAACTAGTTCCAATAGTGGAACATACCTATGCTCAATGCAAGGAGGTTCATGTGGGAGATGGATACTCAGGGGAATGTTCCCTCCTGGGTATAGTGTGTCGAATTTTGAAGGATATAAATGAGGATCTTCTTGGTTGAGGATGCAAAACTGCTGAGGAAAATAATTTATAACACAAAGTGAGAACTGACTATAGGCTCAATACTGCAAGCAAGGGCATGAGATGCAATCACAACTTGATGCCAAAAAATGTCCTTTTTCATAATATTAGTTTAGTTTGTGTGAAAAAGGGATAAAATTGTACCAAATATACGTCCTTTCAAATCCAATTTACGAGTGTGAAAGAGACAAGTTCATTCATAAATATTTT
Organism: Picea engelmannii; assembly: GCA_009831015.1. NCBI lineage: Eukaryota > Viridiplantae > Streptophyta > Pinopsida > Pinales > Pinaceae > Picea > Picea engelmannii. The sequence goes on along the minus strand of ML809250.1, from coordinate 245,714 downwards.
TTCATTTTGAAAACGAGTCGGAAAAGAGCTTAAATCAAAACAGGCTGGGAGTCCTCTAGGTATAAGTTAGCATGCTTATGAATGAGAAATGAGGATCAACATAAATTCATTTATTGGCTATAATGGATTCCCGGTCCTATGGAAAAAATCTCTCCATGGGAACCAAATGGAGAAGAGGATCTAACTAGGGTACGCATGTTTGGTAAGTCTCTACCATTTGATCACGACATGTCTTGTAGTGGATGGAGGGTTCTGTGTCACAAAAAATGGGTTCATAGCTAAGGAATATGAGTGATAGTTGTAGGATAATGCAAGTTTGCATGATGGAATGGATACCTATCCTATATGTTGGGTAGCGAAAATACATGCCCGTAGTTACGAACGGTCAACATAACGATAGAAACCAAAAGAATCCTTGATGAAAACTACAAAAACCAACTCAATCCACTGTTGTATTAGTCCATTAGGTGAAACAATGGTTTGAAACTATATAAAGTGGGTAAAACATGATATAAATAGTAACAAAAACCAAATTTTATCATGTCATTTTGACTTTTTACCCAAATAGTGAAAATTGGACCAAATTACCTCCGATCTTCGACTAGTGATTAAGGAAGCGTCGAGTGAAGGAATCAGAGACCATCTGGACCATGTAATTCCTATTCCCCTCCTCTTCCTTTCTATTGGATTGCATTTTTTATTTATGTTTCAAAATTTGAGTTAATTAAGGTGCAACTTAGGTATCTCGGTGTACGCAGGCTACTATTCATCAGGTTGTGTATATGCGAGGTTATAGGTGAATGTGTAAAATACAGACCATGTGTACTAAACCCTATACACCACTGTGAATGTTTCAACCCACGTACAAGACCATAAATAAGGTTTTTGATGGTTGCTAACTCAAAAATTAATGTTTCTTTGGTAGGATGGTGCTAGAATGGAGGGAAAGGGAACATGAGGAGGTATATGTTGTTGTGGAAAGATATTCGAGGGCCCAAATGGAATTGAAAAGATGCGGGTTGTAAAAATTTTGGGAACTCAAAGGGATGAGGGTCTAGGTGAGGTTTCTACAATTGCTCATGGATTACTAGGATCTTGACAGTGAGAGCTTCAACCTCGATGGGCAACCATTGAGGATTGAACTCGAGCATATATATTTCTTGACTGGGTTGTCCCGTTGGGGTGAGGTGGTGAAACTCAAAGATCAGGGATCTAGGAGCAGTATACCAGGGACCGAGAAGGTCGGGAGTCAACTTCCCATCCGAGCGATAAAAAATCTCAGCCTAAAGATTGTTGTCCTCGTTTTGACCAAGATCATAGGATCGAATTCGTTGCACCAGTCATCGAGGCCTCTCATCTTCTATTTTGTAGAGTTATTGATACTCACGGTGTACGATTGGTGCACCTCACTACTAGTTAATATGAAGAGCCAGTTGACAGAGTGCAAACAGGGTGACAAGAGGAACTTCGGGTTTGCCTCCATCTTGTGTAGTTTTTTCTTCGAGCGGGTTCCAGGTTTGGGACATAGAGTCGAGATCATTCCTCGAGGACCTCATGATATAGCCATGGTACGATGGACCGAGGTAATGAGATGACAGAGGGGAGTTAGGGTTCCCACACCCTACAACGAGGATTTCTTTTACTGGTGGAGGAGACAGGTCATTGCTTTGGATTACTACCCCTATGAAAGGATTGAATTTAGAGGGGACCCTGAGATGCCACTACCACCAGGGACCACCTACGAGGACATAGGTATGTCAAAGATTTTAAATATTTCATTTTTTTTATATTTTTGTATAGTAAAACAAAATTATTTTTGGATGATGCTTAAGTACTAACTAGACACTTGTGTGACACAGACATAGGTTCATGACGGTTGGACATGATTCCACAACATCATCGGAGGCACCAGGGAGATGAGGCGATAGGAGGAGAAGCATAGAGAATCCTTCAAAACGTGCAGGGAAACCTATCTCATTTGACACATAGGATTTCCATGGTTCGGGTAGAGGATCTGTGCGAGACCATGTAGCGGTAAGTCGTTGGTGTTCCCAGATCTCGGGTGTGAATATTTTGGTATCTCGCAAATGTTGTAGTTTGTTATCATGATACACATCTGTCTCCACAGGCGTAGATGTCATGGATTTTTTATTATCGGTTGTATATGTGTATTGAGGGTGTTGGACCCTATTTTGTACTATAAACACCATAATTTTTTAAATTTGTATAAAACAGGGTTCTTCAGCTTTACTTATATTACAATGTGTACATTGATGATATTTTTTTCTTTTCTTTAGTTATGTGACAAATTCCAATTTAAAACAAAACTAGCATAAGCATCGGATACATAATTAGAAATCCTAGGTATGTGATGATAAGTAATAAAATCAAACTGTCTCTCTAAAATACATACCCATAGGAATCGTCGGAGTAAAGTAGAATCACGCATGCGGTAAATTCCATTCAACTTACATACTACTAACTGGGAATCTAGGCAAACCACTAAATATCGAATACCATGTGAAATAACATCGCACAAAAGTTCTATAATAGTGTTATACTCGGCCACATTATTTGTGGATGGCCCTAGGCATACACCACCTGAAGACACCAGTAGACCCTCAGGAAAGTAAATCACCCAAGCAATAGAAGCCAAGTTCCTTGTATGATGACTAGCTTCGTCTTCAAAACCTAAGTAGACCGAAGACTCCTTTGACATCTGCCAACCAAGGGAAAAATCGATAAGAAAGGTGAAGATGAAAAATAAAGGGAAACGATATAAACACTAAATTAGATTAGTATACAAAGAGTTACGCCCAATATTGGGGAAAAAGTGTAATATATTTTCAAGTAGATCCCATTCCTGGGCTTGGCCAACATGTTCCCTTCATAATATTCTAACTCATAGGCTCCTTTTTCTAAGACACGTCGCACGATATAGGGACCATGCCACATGGGTTTGAACTTTCCTGCCCCCAGTGGTTCTTTGTCTTGATCATATAAAAGGACCAATTCACCCCCAGTATACAACCGAGGACAGAAAAACTTATTGTATTGGACCTTGACATGTCTTTTCTTCACCCTGATAGTCGTAGAGTTGTCTCGACATTTCTCATAAAAACTCTCTAGGTGTATGACACGTCGCTCAAGATTGAAAGTGTCAAGGAGGAGCGCGACTGCCAGTCTAAGAGAATGGATTTCACATTCAATAGGTAATATCGACTCCACATCATGTACTAACTAGAATGCAGAAAATATGATGGCAGTATTGACCAAGGCTTGGTATTCTCAGAGTGTGGGATATAGCATAATGTGCCAGTCAGATTTACTCTGGCTGAAAGTTTTCTACAAAATGGTATTGAGAGGATTGTTGACAACCTCTACCTATCCATTTTCCTGGGGGTATTAAAGAGAAGAATGAACATGCTTATACCCCAGCTTGGATTCTATCTCTTCCATCATTTCATTCTAAAAGTGATTTCCATGATCAGTGACAATCTCACTTGGGATACCGAACCTGGTGATAATTTGATTGAATACGAAGAAGGCAGTAGTCTTCTCGTAGGATTTAAATGTAGGCATGGCCTCGACCCACTTAGTAAATTATTCTATGGTCATGATAATGTGTTGATGTCCCCTAGCCGAAGTTGGGTTGCAATCCACGATTTCCACCCCCCAATTGGTGAAGGGACTGACGGTAATGTCTGGGTGAACAAGGTTTGCATGCGAGCGCATTTTCGAGTGAACACCTAGTAGGGGTGACACTTCTTAAATATTTCAACACAATATTTAAAGATAGATGGCTAGATAATTGGTTGGGCTATCACAAGCCTAGATAGATGACCACCACAAGCCCCCTTGTGGAAATCATTTAGAACTAAATCAACTTCTTCGTGAGTTAAACAATGATGTAGGATATTGTCTATTACTCGATGATACAAAGTGTTGTTGAAGATAATGTAATTCTTGGCTTGGTATCGTACACATCGTCGGTCATCTCACACGACATGATCAGGGAAATTCAACATTTGAATATAGAGAAAAATATATCCATACCAGGGTTTGGATGATGAGATAAGGAAAATGTGTTCATCCAAAAACAAATAAACATGGATAGCATCCTCATATTATCATGGCAAGTCGGATATTAACTCCACAAAGACTAGTGATTTCTTGGATTTTGAAGAAGCAAAATCGAGATCAAATTCTTGTAAAATGACAATCCATTTATTATATTTCCCCCCTATGATACACCTGGTAAGGATGTATTGAAATGTATTGAAATCGGAAACCACATTAGTCTTGAAAATAAATATATAATGGCGTAAATGTTAGACTACGTGAACGACAACCAAAGCTATCTTTTCAATGTGAGAATAATTGAGCTTAGAACCGCCTAAGTTTTGACTAAGATAGTATATGATGTGATCGTGGAGCTCATAATCCTCCTGGACCAAAACCATACCAATCATCTCTTCAGACACAATGAAATAAAGCAATTAATCCCTATTGTAGTCAGGAGACTTCAATAGAGGCGTTGATACCAAGGCTTTCTTCAAATCATCGAAGGATTCTTGGGCTCGCTCATCCCAGATAAAATGGGTGTCCTTCTTCAAAAGATGCATGAAACCCTTAGTAATATTGGCATATTTTACTATAAACCAACCAAAATATTTAGCCTCCCCCTATAAACCTTGAAGTTGTCGAATAGTGCGCGGGGGAGGCAATCGAAGTATTTCCTCAACCTTTAAAAGATCTACCATGATCCCGATCTTAGAGACTACAAATCCCAAAAGACGTCTAGACCTAACACAAAAGATACATTTATGAGGGTTCAACTAGATTCTATAATGATGACATCTTTCAAAAACTAGTCGAAGTTGCTTAGAGTGAGCAGCAAGATCGTCAAGATAAGCTTCGACTATATGATTAATATCGTGGAATGCGAAGGTTATAGCACGTTGGAAGGTTTCTCCGAAATTTTTAAGGCTGAAAGGAATCTTCCAGTATGAAAAAGTACCCCAAGGACAAATAAATGTCATCTTGTGTTGATCTTTAGGTTTAATTTGAATTTGGTTATACCCTGAAAATCCTTCCATGAAAGAAAACACTTCGCTTCCCGCACACTCGTCGAGAATCTGATCGATGAAATGTGTTGGGAAGTTGTATTTAGGATAAGATTTGTTCAGGTCATCAAATTCCATGCATACATAGATGGTTCCTTGCTTCTTATTCAAAGGAATGGGATTGGATACCCATTTAGTCAAGGGAACAGGTAAGATAAAGCCAACATTAAGTAGTTTCTCTATCTCTGCCTTAATAGCAGGGGCCTTCCAGGGATTGACATCTCTTACACATTTTTGAATAGACTTAGCATTTGGATACGTTCTAATCTCATGCTCAACAATTTCAGGGTCGATTCCTAGAATCTCTTCATATGACCAAACAAATACATCTCCGAATTCCTTGAAGAGCTAGGTGTAGATCATGATTTCTTCTGGCAAACAATCTGCACCGATATGTACATTTTCAATCTTTCCAGGGGTATGAGAGATATCGATTGTGACGGTAGGAGAGATACTCGCCATATGTACTTCATTATAAATTTCGTGGTTATCAAGTGTAACTACGGCATGACCGACTATCTCACTCAAAGTAGATCGAAAGTCATCTTGTTCGATTCTAGCAAGCTCTCAGAGAAAATAAGAGTGATGATTCATATCATCCCAAGGTTTGTAAGAACCATTCATGGCTTTGATGATAGATTCATACGAGGGTAAAGTATCATCGAGGTAGTCATGTGATCAAGACAACGAAGTGGCCCACACAGGATGAAGAAGAAGATCATCCTCAACCGTCGGCAAGGTAATAAGATCAGGATCGACGAAAGAGTCAAGAACAACTTGATATGCTATCTCTGTTGTCGATAGTGGCATGGCCATTCCAACATGTGACTGACCTTCACAAGATGAAATTGAGGAAGGTAGGGTCCAAGGATTGTTAAAATAGGAAGTGCAGAAAGGAACATACATCTCTGATGAAACGGGCCTACTAGACATGGCGTAAACATAGTGAATTGGTGCCATGAATTTGAAGGTACTCATAAGAGATGAATACATTTCAACACTGATATTTTGAGTTTTCGAATGAGAATTATCGACCATGGGGATAAATAGTCCAACAAATTCACTCGGGCTAGCATATGCAAAGGATAACTGATCGACTGTCACAATCTTCCCATAATGAGGAAAACAAAGAGTACGGAAGATGGATGATAAGATGAAATTCATAGCATAAGTCCAATTTCTTCCTAGTAACAAGTTATAATCGAGGGGTACATCAACCACCTCGACATCCAACTCTACAGTCTTCCCACCTAACTGGAACAGAAAGGCAGGAAGAGTACAATGAGGGCGGAAGGAATGAACGTCAAAATAAGTCAACATGGTCGGATATTGAGAGAGAGTTGGAGAGCCAAGAGATTTCCAACAGATTAGGGACATAACACATGTAGCAACACCTTCATCAACAACTGCAAGTTTGATGGTATACTTCAAGTAACCCACGTGGATTTGGAATGACACATGGTAAGGAAAGTTAGGCTTCACATCTGTGATGTAAAACTTGATAACTTTTGAGCCGTTGGTGTGTAGAGCTCCTAACACAAATATCAATGCATTCCTCTATGAAGGACACATGTGGAGTACCTCCAGATCTGACATCGCACAAGGGGTTTGACCTAGATCTTCAACAATAGAGTAATTATGGGTGGCTCTAGCATTTGGATTGTGGGTAGAGCGCTTGAGTAATACTTTTAGAATACGAGGCAGTGGCTCTATCTTTTCGATTTGAAAAGGCATCTCCAGAGGAAGAGGAGATTCTAGACTAAGTATAGTCTACGAGGCACTAAAATCGCGAGACCAGGTGGCTACATTAACTTGAGAATTGACCATATTGATGCACAAATGATCATTGTCTTGTGTCAGTGGTAAGATCTAACTGTTGGTCTTTGAATATTGCTTCTTCCTCATATGTAACCCCAGATGTAGAAACATCCTTTGAGATAGGAGGCTACAAGGACTTAAGGAACCATTCTAACAGGAAATTTGGGGAATGCAGGCCTTTATCAAGCTCTTCCATCTATGACACTCCTGTATGTGATCTGAGATATGAGTGGTTGTGTCCTGGTGTAAGGTCGATAGAATTTCTATGCCATCCTCATAAGGAACCGACAATTGGAAATGGTTAACAAAGACTAGCACCATCTGACTAAAGGTCCCATATGCCTCCCTAGGTATCTCAATATAACATATCCCAGCAACCCCAATGAGGGTGCGTTGAAACAATATTAACCGAATGTAGTCATCATTAAAAGAATTCGAAGAGCACGATAGGTGAAAGGTGGTGACGTGATCACTGAGATCCTCACCATTCTTAGCTTCGAATTTTATAATTTATGAAGGAATATTTGTGGGAACAGGGGACCATGTAGGATCATGAAACATAGGGTCATTCATCAACTTAGACAAGTCTGGAAGATTAAGTGTGGCCAGAAAAGGGAGATGGGGTTTTGGCATCTAGCCCTAAGCTCCCTGGAAAGATTGTGTTTGGTGAATTGCATCCTATACAGAGTTTTGGTAAGCACCATGGCCCTGTATGGGATTGTAATACCCTTATCTAGGTTGATTCATAAGAGGTTGGTTGGGAATCATTCCAGTAGGAATGTTCTGATGGGGGTTATAAAATTTCTTCCAGCCAGAGTGGCTTCGGGTTGGGGGTTGCCCAAGGTGTGAAACTGACCTCCTATGGGTGTGAATCTGGAGGATAGAGGTGGCTTCATCATGCCAAACGTGTTGATCGGAATCGACACTGAAGAGGTGACAATATAGGACGAAAATTGAGTAGAAGCTTGTCCTCTAGGTTGGTTTCTCCACCCTGAAGAAACAAGATTAGACCAGAGGTTAAAAGAAGGAATTTGTCCCATAGTAGGAGACATTTGAGGGATATAAGAGCCACCAAATGAGAATGGAGTATAAGGAGGATTTTTGACCCCAAGTCCAATGCTAGCATTAGGGCCAATAGTTGGGATGGCGTTTGAAAATTGTGAAGTAAAATTCAACATACCATAGGAAAAAGGGGCTAGAGGCCATAGGGATGGTTTGAACATTATAGCCCACTGAGTGACCAAGAGACCCAAATGGGTTCATGGAAATAGGTTGAGCATTCACTATAGGAAGAGAAACAATGATAATAGGTGCCTCGAGCACTACAACCATTATGGTTGCAGGAGTCAAAGGGGTGTTAATGCAAACCCCCTACCTCTGCAGGGTCCACTAACCTCCCGGTCTATGGATCGTTCCAATTTTTGAGCTGAAATGGCTCTTTGGGCTCCTGTTGGAACCCTTTGAACAAATCCATAGGTCCCTTTGTCCTCTGGCACAGGTCTTGAGAAAATCTGTGCGCACGCTCCGCTTTCGGCGCTCTTCTCTGTTCCGAACCAACACCTTTTGGGTTTTGGGTTTTCGAGACTCGTGCATGAGATGTCCCCCAGGCTCCTTGTCCCTCCAACTCTCGATCCTATAAATGCCAAAATACACCCTTGACTATGGTCCGCTTCTCGAGATTTCAAAATTCGCGATTTCGCGATTCTAGCTGCAGATGGTTCTTGGTCCTTCGAACTACCGGGCCCCAGAATGCTGAAATCTACCCTTGACCATGTCTTCTTTTTGAGATTTCAGAATTCACGATTTCATGATTCTGTGAGTCGGGATGCCATGTCTCACAACTCCTTCATTCTTGAACTCCCGGTTGCCGAAATGCCTGTTGGACAACTGAGAGGGGGGGGGGTGAATCAGTTGTTATTGAGCTTAAATTATTATGCTTCTTTTTAAAACTCTTTGCAGAAATACAAAATGATGATTGAAATAATGCAGAGAAATAAACACAGGCACAATCAACATCAGTCACATATATGAGAAACACAGAGACAGATATTTTCTGAGGAAACCCATGCAGGGTAAAAACCTCTTTTATTTTATATGATAAGTAATGGTTACATGCTTTACAGTATCATACATATGAGCATCAACTCATAATGAGGCTACAACCTCAGCTTTGCAAGCTGCAACTTGCTGAGAGCACCAACTCTCTGTTTTCTCTAGCACAAACTAGTAGGAAGCACCGACTCCCTGGTTTCTCTAGCACCAACTAGAAGGAAGCACCAACTCCCTGTGTTCAAGCACCCACTTGAACCTCTGAGCACAAAATTCCTCCCTAGCACCTCCCAACCACCCTGACATATAAATCTTTGCTTCTAAAAATTATTACAGTGATATAATGCTCAACAATGTCTTACCCGACTTATCACTGTTCTGCTGCATCTCGTTGCTCTGTCTGCCTCATTGCCTTCCTGCACACTTGACTTGCACTATATATTCTTCTTCTTTTTATGCTCTGTGTTCCATGTCCATTCACTGCACAGATCCTCTTCTGTGCAATTCAGCTGCTGCACTCTCCTCCTTCTTCACACAAGAATCACCTTTAACAACAACAACCACAACAAACTCTAACAGCAACAACAACCCAATCTCTTCTCTGTACCGTGTAATTATAGCTTTTGTGCACCTTGTGCATGTAATGCTCGCCATGCCTCTACATGAATACTCTGTGTCATTATCCTCCACCTCTCGAGTGCTCTATCTGATCATCATCATGACTCTTCAGCTTCTCTGGTGGTTCACCCCGCGTGCCCAGCATCACTGGGTGTTATGCTGAGATTCCTCAGCCTCTCTGGCAGTTGAGACTCTTCGTCTTCTCTGTGACAGTCGATCTCACCTTCTCTGTTTCAGTTACAGACTCAATCCCATCCAGCTGTCAATCACCTCCATGAGTCATCTTCATTCCACTGGCAGATTCCATGTGACTCTTCTTCTTCTCTGGAAATCATACCGAAGTCTCTTCACATCCTCTGGTAGAAACCATCAATGGTTACTAGAAGTTTCACTGTGTCGTGCAACAGTAGCCCTCCGATCTTGTTCAAAATCACCTGCAACATTAGATTAACTCTGAAGGGTATTGTCGTTATTTACCCGTTTCCCACTTTCGCTGCAAACTTATGATCTTCATCAACCCTGATCGACGGTTCATGATCTTGATGAATCAACGGTCCTGATCTCATCGTGATCTCGCATCTCGCCGTTCTTTCGATGGAGATTCTCGTCACTCCAAGTTGTGATAGGCGAGACTCAGAGATGGAGCTTAGATCAATGGTCCACATCTTTTGGTGTATTTACCCTTAGGATCTTTTCGTGATCTCGCATCTCGCTGATCCTTTGATGGGGGTTCTCGTAACTCCAAGTTGCGATAGGCAAAACTACGAGATGGAGCTTTATGGTGCTTCTGATCTTTCTCCACGCGTCCTCTTGATCCAACGGTCCTTGATTAAATCATGATCTCGCATCTCGTTGTTCTTTTTACTTTCCAGTCAGTGAGATGACGATCTCTCACCACGTGTGATCCTCTGCGCAGATCCAATGGTCCTCTTGTGATCCGTATCCGACGGTTGTCCTTCTCTCGCTACCTTGCGACCTCGCGACTTTGAACACCCAATACTTGGGCCTTTATCCTGTGAACCCCCGAGTTTGCAAGATCTCTCCGATCTCTACCACGCGTCCTTCCCAGATGGACGGTCCTGATCTTCTCGTCACTTCACCGCCTCGCGTCCTCGTGCCTCGTGACTTTGAACACCCAATACTTGGGCCTTTATCCTGCGAACCCCCGAGTTCGCGAGATCTCTCTGATCTCTACCATGCGTCCTTCCCAGATGGATGATCCTGATCTTCTCACCACTTCGCCACCTCGTGTCCTCATGCCTCGCGACTTTGAACACCAAATCCTCAGCTCTTCCACTCACGAGATTCTGAGTTCGCTCAGATCTAACGCATGAGATCTATCCTTCTCTTCAGCGCGCGATCTTCTTGTTTTTATTCAGATCTGACGGTCCTCATGCTGTCGGGACTATTGGATGGGATCCAACGATCAATGACGCTTCTCTTGCAAGCTTACACATCCTTCTTACTTGGAAGAATTTTGAATCTGCGCTAATTCCTCCCGAGCCTACATTGTTCCTATTTGTCCATCGATGCACACTCTGATCCTACCATCTTCACTATTGTACTTTCCAACATTTCCTTCGATCATTCAATATTCTTGTATGTTGATCATCAGTGTTGTACTTAAGCCATCATTCCTACTGTACTTGCCATCAATGACAAGATTACGATTCCTGTAATACATTTGCCAACAATGTCGAAAAGGGATTAACGGCTCAGCTTGTGCTATTCTGACATCGTCTGCTTTCAGGGTTTCGCGACTTTGCGAGTCAAGAATCCACGTCTCCTGACTCCTGGGCTCTCGAACACATGGGTTACGAAATGCCAAAATGACGTTCCACGACCAAGTACTACCAGATTTTTCTATTTGGGAAACCGTGATGCAAGTGTTCCCCCAGTTATCTGTCTTTCGAATCCCTGGTTCACGAAATGTCGAAATCTCTCCCTCTGAGAGATCAATGACCCAGTCCTCTTGGAACCGAAATATTTCGGGCTTTTTCTCGAAACCTTGACCTCTTTCCATGTGTCCTCCTTGATGGACGGTCCTAGTCCTTTCACAAATTCTCCTTTAGCGATTTTTGGAGACTCTTCACTCTCAGTCTCCTGGTGTCTGGACCCCCAAAATGTGGATCTCTTGACACGCATCCTCTGAGATGGACGGTTCTGATTCTTTCGAGACTTCGATGAGTCCTCTCTTCCCTCTTCTATTATGAGGATTAAACCCCTTGCATCTCCTTCCAGATCCGATGGCTATCAGTACTTGGATGCTAGATCTGACGATCGAGATCCTTTTTCCTGTGCACCTACTAGGGGCTTAACCCTGTGCATGTATCCATGATCCAGCGGCTCTCGGGCCACTGCGCTCTAGATCCAATGGATGGTGCAATTTATCACACCGGGAGTTCACGATGCAGTGACTCCAACATCCCTTGATGCTCCAAACCCCAAACTCCAAAATGTCGAAATGATCTGACGACTATAGGCCTCCCTCAATCCAACAGCCCTGGCCTTTTCGGAGTTTCATGAACCAGAAGTTCACGATGCAGTGACTCCCAAAATCACTTGTCATTCTAGACCCCGAACTCTGAAATGATGAAATGTCGAACTCCTGAGCTTTTTCGACTATGAAACCTCAAAGAGTTTCTCGACCTTCTACTCCTTTCTTTTGTTTCTTTGTGTGCAAAGGCATTGTTTTTCCTTAGCTTCAGGACTTAGAATAAGTCCACCCTCGCACACTCCTTGTGCTACTGAGTATTTTGCTAAACTTAGATCTGAGAAACTCCCTACGCCCACTTGGCATTCTTCTGCTCGATGCACACCTTGAAGATCCTACAGAGTATTCAGAAACTCTGTGAGTGTCTTCTCCTTGACACTTCTCTTATCTCAAAACTCGAAAGAGAGTTATTCTTGGTGCACTCCATGTAATTTCTAAATTCCCTCCTGGTAGATTTTCCATAGAACTTCAGACATTCTGTCTTCCCTAAACTCGAAATAGAGTTCCTCCTGTGCAAACTTGCACATGCTCAATGCCCTCCTGACAGAGCTCTACAGAACCTTCAATAGTTCTGTTTCTTCTCTGTGCCTTCCTTTGTGCAGTTCCTTCTCTAGAGAATTTAGTAACTCTGAGGCTTCCTTTGAGTCTGTGTGTCCTTCTGGTGTGCACTCCTTGCATGTTCTCTCTGACTCCACAGAGCTCAGATGCGCACTCCTTGCGTTGGCAACAGAACTTCCAATGTTCTGTTGTGCACTTCTTGCACGGCCTAAAGAACCCAGATAGAAATCAAAACTCAATCAGATAGACAAATTCTATCTATCCCTGCAGATGAAAATCTAACATACGTCTACAACATTCATTCATGAAGCATAAATGCATGAACAACCATATGTAGGAAAAACTTCTTTTCTATTAATCTATGTGTCTCTATATAGATTATTTACAAAGGATGGACTGTAAAAAGTCTCAGCTGTCTCTCGAGACCTCTCTTCTCTAGTCTCTCTTCCTAACTCTCTACTCTCATTTCTTCCTCTCCTTCCAAAAAATGAGGGCTCTCTCGAGATTATCCTCCACCTCACCATCTCTGAGATATCGCTATCACAGAGCAGCTCCTACGACTACATTACATAAATGGATGTCCAGTCCTGATTGATCTGTACTTAAATGTAGGTAACCATTAAAGGCAACCTCAACCACTACCTATACAAGGGAATGATTTGGCATTAAAATCCTTACAACATTTATTGAAATTTCATATTTCAAAATTGAGAGGGTTGCGCGTCTCCCTTTCTCCATTAATGTGTGTTGGATGTGTTGGTTGGCTGGCACACTACTGACATGGAGTGATGCTCCTGCATCATACTCCTCAGCTGGAAAAATCATGATCTCCTGATCATGAGCTCCTCTTCTCCAGTGTTGAAATCCACCTGGATCCAAAAATTTCCCTTGGAGCTTCCTATATGCTCCTCTGCTTCGTTGTTGCTGTTGTTGCCCTGTTGCTCTTGCAGGCTCCCTTCTGCTCAGCTTCCCTTTGATGAAAATCTCTACTGCTGAACTCAACATAAGCCTTCTGATTTCTTCAATTACCTCGTCTAGATGCTCCAGTGGCTGGCTTTTTGTATGCAGTCTTCATTGTTGCACTGTTGTCTTCTCAATGGGCAGATTTGCTCGATCTCCCCTGCTATCTTTATCTCTCTTTGTGGCACTAAGTGGCCACTCTGCTGCAGAATCCAACTCTCTAGTATCCTCACTGAACTGTTGCTCAACCTCTTCTTGTGGCAGTTCTGCTGCTACCATTTCTCCTCCTGGCATACTTCCATCTTCTTCCAGCTTCTCCTAGGGCTGGTATGCTCCACTACCCTCTTCCAACTTAGCCTATTGGATGTGCAAATTTTGCACCATCACCCTTCTCTCCAGGGCTTCCAATTCTTCACATAGACCAACAAAGTCTATGTTGTCTATGTCCTACTCTTCTACTTCTGTAGTCTCCATTACTACAATTACCTTCTATTCGACTCCCTGGCCAAAAATTTCGAGCCATTCCAGCAAATTCTCATCTTCTTTTGCTACAAGCTCCAGCGTTGCAGTCATCTCTTGTTCATCTTCCTGGCTGAAAAATTTGAGCCATTCTTTTGAATGCTCATCTTTTGCTTCTTCTCCTTGGGAAAACGTTAGTGTCTTCTCCACTTCTTCCTCTGTGACAAGTTTTTCTTGTTGTCCTCTTGATTCTTTTTCATCCACAACGCATGCTTTGGCCTCAACTAGGCTGCTTGGTAGGAACACCTTTATTCCTCCAATGATCATAATTCTCTTTTGATTCTCTCCTGTCAACACTCCTTGTTGATCTGAACTCTCCTCTAATTTCATGAGACTTTCAGACAATCTCAACTCCTTTCCCTTTCCCACCTGGCAATTTGGGAATTTTATGTTGCCCCCTTGGTAGTCTATGAGATCCAGTGATCCCATCTCATTGCCCACCTGGAAATCTGAACTTTCATCACTGCTCCCCTGGCAGTATGTGATACCTTCTGCTGATCTCTCCCCATTTCCTACCTAGCAACTCGAAAGTTCACTTCTTCCCACTTGGCAGTTTACAAGATCAATCGATCCAATCTTCATCAACACTCCTTGCTGACCTAAACTCATCCCTGAGTTCATGAGACTTTCAGATAGTCTCATCTTCTCTCCCTTGCCCACTTGGCAATATGGGACTTCGGTCCTTCCCACCTGGCAGTTTATGAGATCTTCAACTAATCTCATACCATTGCCCTCCTGGCAGTATGAATTTCCACTATTTTCCTCCTGATAGTCTATGAGATCCTCTAATGATCTCATTTCATTGTCCACCTAGCAATTGGAAAATTCATCCCTGCCCTCCTGGTAGTTTATGAGACCTGAAATTGATTTGTCTTCCTCATCACTGAGGGTTTCTCCAACTTCTGTCTCACAAATGAAAACCAACTCTGTGTCACTAAAGATTTCAGCACACCTCAACCATATTTTCAAAATCCTTTGCTGTCTTTTGGCCAACAACTCCTTGACTCGACACCTCACCTTCTTTTTCATGGGCCATTCATACACCCATCGTGTTCTTGCACTCTGTTTCATTTGAAATTCAAGTTCCTCCATCCTCGCTCTTATCTCGATGAGTTCCTCACCAATTTCTTCTTTGGTTTTCTACTAGTGGTCTCCTCTTCCACCACGCTCATGGCCTTTAGTAGCCATCTCTATATTTTTCACCTGCCCTCCTGGTAAGCGTATGGATCACTCTACGCCTAAGAGCATCTAATATTATCCCACAACTCGCCTGGCTATCTATTGACTATTGCAAACCTACAAACAATCACCATGGAGCATTATTACTCTGCTTCTCTCACCTGTTGTATATAGATGAATCTCTTCTTCTGATTCCACTTGATGTTACCATAATTTCTCCCACCGTCTCTCCTTTATCTGTGAACAAAGTAACAGTCTCCTCTTTCTGTTTTGTCTAAAATATATAGACAAAAATCATCTTTGATACAACCTGATGGTATCATACTATATCCCTTCACAGTCCTCCTCTTGTTTGTGATATGCAAACAGAAAATCTGTTGGCTTTGATACCACCTGATACCACATGTTGGGGTGGAATGACATGAATGCTAGTATTTGTAGAGAAACTTGGTAATCCAAATTCCACTCCTTCAGACCATCTTAGCTTCCATTGTGGTTAACAATTTTGACAATATATATCCCATGCTGTATAATCATCCAGATGTTCTATGACTGGAATATTTCTATAATCATCCTAAGTATTAATTATCACCATGCTTTTTGAACAATATGCAATTTGGGCCTATGATTCTGATATAAAAGCCAAAGTCTTCTTTTTTGGTGGATGACCATTAATACTTGGTAGAGTGATAAAGTATCCAGGATCTCTGCCAGATGTTTGGGAAGAGCCATGTGGCTCTACAACTGATAAAAAAGGAGTTCCTAGAATACAATCAACTGGTAAATCTGACAATAGAAATTTCATTCCTAAAGCATACTCATCAAATAATAAGATTCCTTTAGGAATTTCAAAATCCATATTTGTAGAAACATTCCCCAATCCTATAGCAGAATAACTACTAGGAAACCAGTATTTGTGGGGAATTAAATCTTTATTCACTAAGTTCATATCTGATCCTGTATCCAATAGTGCATTCAAACAAAAGATTTCTGAATTTATTTCTAGTTTTATCTTTACTTGATATTTCTGAAATCTGATAGGCAAGATTTTCATTGCGCTTAACCCTTGGAGTTGAGCTGAAGTTTTAGGCCTTTCTTTCATAGGTGCATCTTCCAGAGGAGGTGGTGTGGAATCTAACTGATTCCTGATATCCCTGATTTCTTGTCCTAACCAAGAGTCTACTTTGTAGCTGTCTTCATACTCTTCATCCAATTTTCTAAATTTTTCTTTCAAATCAGTAACTTCTTTTCTTAAAAGGATCATTTCTCTGGCTAGATAAGTTACTGATGTATGTTGTAGATTTGCTTCCTTATTGTATTTCATAAAAAAATTTGTATTTCTATCAAAGGAAGATTCTAAAAACAAAGGTTCTCTTTTTGAAGATTCAACATACCTTGACCTTTGTTCTGTTTTGATTGATTTTAAAAATGTTTCAAGAAGAGAATTATTCATATCTCCTTCGAGTAGGGATTTGATTTGTGAGAGAATTTGTGGTTCTTGGTCACCCACATTGCTGAACATGCAGATTTTTATCTTTTTTCTGGAATTGATTTCAGGCTCTGATTCAGACTCAAAGATATTAGAACTGTCTTCACAGGAACAAAAGTTAGAATTTTTGCATTTGCAATTTTAATTCATCAGAACTTCTTCTTCTGAGCTATATTCAAACTCAGAGGCACTAGTAGATTCTGAACAAAAACCTTGTTTCAACATATGTACTTCTTCTCTTTTTGGAAAGGGGTTGTGCGGGCATTGGGTTGTTTCATGATTGTTTGACCCACATCTGTTGCAATGTGTTCTCAGAGCTAGTTGTTTGCTAGCCTGAGCTTCTTTGGCTCTTTGTTCAGAATGTTTTCCGTTTGACATTCTTGATGCTTTACTTTCTGGGAAATTGTGTGCAATGTGTCCATTTTTGCCATAGATCCAACACTGGACTTGCTGCCTGGCCTAATGAGTGTGAGTTTTTAATTTGATGTCCTCAGGATCATAATAGTGTGTTTTGGACTTGTACCTCTATCTTTTCTTTTCTTTGAAATCTTTTTGCATTTTTCTTTTCCTTTTTATAAGGTCTGAAATATATAGACCATACTACTCGAATATAGATTTTTTGTCTGGTAGGTGAGATAACTTATTTACAGAGTTATGGACTTTCATATTTACACACAACCATACCAGAGCTTTAGTAATGAGAGAATAAATTTCTCCCCGTGTGTACATCTCATATGGAATCTTGAAAACTTCATGCATTTTTAGATATTCTACAAATTTACTAGGTACGACAGCTAAGTAAACTTGTTTCCATAAAAGGTTTTGACTATCTTGCACCTCAACGATTCTTTGTGTCCAATCCTTATGAAATTATTCATATTCTGACATCTTTCTACATTTCATGTTCATAAGGATTAGCTCATGTTTGTCTGCTAATTCTGATTCAGTTAAACACCAATGTTCAAGGATTGTTGTGGTAAGGGATCCTATCATGTTGTTGTGTGGAGTCCCACCAATATGATATACCACATCACCTTGTTCATCTCTTAGGATTTATGCTTCCATTTTAGTAATCATTATTGGAGATGAAATAACTTCCCACCATTTTCTCAGTGTTCCAGTAAAACATCAAATTATGGATTTGCATGATTCAACTTCTGTTTTGCCTTTCATACACATGACTTTGTATGAAACATACATTATGTCAATCATTTGTCTGATCTGTCCGACTGACAAACTATCAATGTTCCATTCTGGGAACCAATCTTCTGCAAATGTTTGGGTTTCAGGTAATCTACCTTTTCCCAAAAGGTCTGGTCCTGGAGGTCTATTTATATGATGAGGGATATTCTCATAGGCAGGTTGTTGGATGGATACTAGTGAAAGATTTTATTTTGATGATTCTGGTGTATCCTTTTCTGGGGAAAAATGATGAGGAAATGTTTTATCTATTTTGGTCTCATATGCTTTATATACAGGAGACAAGATAGATATTGGATGATTTGGAAGGATATAAGGATTAGGAATGGGTTTGTCAGTTATATTATCCTTTTGTTTAATTTCTAGCAGTGATTTTCCCATATTGGAGAAGGCTTCTTCTAATCCTTCCATTAGTTCTTCATGATTTCTTTTGGACTCTGTTAGAGTAGTGTCCATTTTCTTTTTGACATCTGTAACTTTTTCCTGTATTTCATTTACAGACTGGACTACAGTCTTTGTAGAGACTTGCAAGTCTCTGATTTGTCCACGTCTGGCATAATCATTTGTTACAAATGTATGTGTAGCCATGCCTCTCAAGGAAGTGTTTGTCCAATTTAATTGTTCTGCTAGTGATTGGACTCTTCTGTCAACACCCATTAGTTGGGTGGCTTCATCAGAAAGCTGTAGAGGTACTGCTCTAACTTTTCTGTTATTGTGTTCAAGGACAATACCTTCGAATGGAGGAAAAGTCGAACTTGATTCAACTGTCTGTCCTTCCATACTTTTCCACTTGTGTTTAGGAGGTGCTTCATATCCTCCTTCCATCATTTGGACTTCATCATTTTGTCTTAATTTCTTCCATTCATAGAAATAAATCCATATTTCTTTGTCAGAGATATAATCTTTCCATTTTTGTGATAATTCAACTTTTTCTTTATCTGATATGGCTATGTTGAAGTCCTTTGTTTATGGATTTGTAAACAAATCCCAATTTAACATTCTTTTGATCCAGACTTCTTCTATGGATCCCTTGGGACACCCATTCATTATCGAAATAAATTTGTGAATTTCATCTATTGAGGGTCTTTGCATAGTGTCAGGTAGAGGGTTTGAAATCCTACAATCAGGAATAACCTGAACAGATTGCTCAATATAACCTAACCCATACTTAGGTGTTCTTGGAGGCCTCATGCCTTTGTAAATGTCTTGTAGTTTGGGATCTAGAGTCTCTATTGTTGGAATATAATGAACCATTAAGCAGTGTTGAGACTCTGAAGTTGAGACAATACTATCAACAATATTATTTACAGAACGAAAACAAACTGAAGAATCCATGTGTTATAGGAGAGATAACTATATCTGCACAGGAAAGCAGGGATTTTAATCTTATTCCTCTACTCTGGGGAGAGAGAATGTCAAATAGGCTCCTGTCCGACTGCTCAGCCAAAAACTAGTTACTCTGTCAAGAAGTCGCAGAAGTGGAAACCTTGTCTTTGAAAGGCCCCAGACTTCTGATACAGCTTCAAAGAGTCACAAGAGTGGAAACCTTGTCTTTCAAAGGCTCAAGACTCTTGATACGGCTCTAGATTCTTTATTTATTACTTTAAACAAAACTTAACAAAGTGAGAGATTTGTTATCATAACCGGCGCAAAAATGGCTCTACTAGCATTTGTAAACTTAAAGGATTCCTCTGATGGAGAATGAAGCTTCAAGATGAATTTGTCTCGTGCGTCTGTCTTTCTTTTTCTATTTGACCATTTACGTCTTGCTACTCTCTACAGTACCAATCCAGTTATCCTGGCATGGGGGGCATTCGGAGAAATATTTATTTCCATTTATCATGGCTTCATGGCTCTGATACCATTTGTAAAATCAGAGGCTTCCTTTGACGGAGAATGAATCTTAAAGATAAATCGGTCTAGTGCATCTGTCTTTCTTCTACTACTTGACCTTCTACATCTTTATACTCTCTACAGTACCAATCCAGTTATCCTGGCGAACCCCAAGTTGAACCTCATATTCTCCTAAAGAAGACTCCAAGCGAACCTTCAAACAACCCAACACCATAAACTTCCCTTAGCGGCCACCTGCCTAGCGGGACTTACACAAGTTCTCCACGACCTAAGAGAACCTCGGCACAAATTTCCTCCAGAGTTTTATCTTTCACTTGAGAGAACCTCAACTACCATAATCTTTCAAGGCACATAGATTGCAATAGTAGGAAAATAGAAACGAGAGTATTTAACAGATGCACAATAGGAGACAACATTCAGATTTCATAGACGCTTGCAGAAGTCTTTTTTATATTAAACACAGAGATTCGAAGCTCTAAAGAAAGGGTATACAATATGAGAAGGATGCTCAGAGAAGAATGCTCTTACTCACTCACACACTTACAAACTTATGCAAACTTGCATACACACAAAATGACTCAAAAGCTCAGATAGAAGGGAGATTTAAAAAGACTCAGACAACTTACAAACTGACTAACTTGAAACTCTAAAAAACTCCCCCGTCGAGAATGAACTCCTCATCTCCTTATATACAAATTTGTGGAGAAGAGAATCATTTCACTGATGAGACTCGACAAGACTTTGGACCCTACATGTCTTCCACTCAGTCTACTTTTAGAGATTTGGCGGTAGAAATCGTGCAAGATTCTTCTAACCAAATCATAACTTTATTCTCCACTAAGAAAACTAAATCATACGTTTAGATCTGGCAGGGTAGTCGTGCAAGATTCCCTGTCAGATGTCACACTCTATAAGACGCATATGGAGGAATCTTGGAAATGTGGGTCAAACCACGCCAAAAGTTGGAGAACTGCTCCAAGTTTCCAAGATACTTTTTATGATTTATTACATAGTGGAGGTTAGTTACGTCAACCCACGGAAACTGATTGGCACCATTTTCGGCCAATAAGACTTGAAATACACTGTGGAGGTTGGTTATGTCAACCCACGGAAACCGACTGACACCACTATTGGCCAGTAAGACTTGAAAGTAATTATGAATCATTATTCTACTGGCTGGTCATAGAAATGTCGAAAGGGGTCTGGGTCCCTGTTGTTGGGTATTTTACCCTACGGACTAATAAGCTAGGGTTCTAAGCCTATATGCAGATCATGACCCTTCAGATTTAACCTTTTACCTTCTACCCAAAATCTCAACCCCTTTTCTCAGACAAGCACCGGAAGAATGAACTAACCTTGTTTTCCGAAGGTTGAAGTAGATCCTCTGTTGAGTTGTTGTCTCCTTGCTACTGCTGCTCCTTCCACAAAGATTTCCTGCAAACAAGACAAGAACATATATGCATGCTACTGATCTACTAGGGGGCTAGAAATAAAACACAAATCAGATAATGAAGATGAGATTCATGTGTTTCGGGACAGGAAAAGTATCTTTTTCATTACCATCAATATAAATCAACTTACAATGCTTTCTGAGGCCAGTCACCGTTCCACGATCTTGATCCTGGGCTCTTCCTCTTCTTTCTGTCCTCCAACTGCTGCTGCAAGTATTTCTCCTAAAGCTTAAGGCAAAGTTGAAAATTTTGGACAGAACTGGCTTGGCAATTTGGCAGAGTTTCTTTGCTATGATTTTTCTCTCCTTGACTAGTACCCCTACCCCTCCTTTTATAGGCTAGGAAGAGCTAGGGTTTTAGTCGAACTCTCGGCCATGCATGGCGGAGAGTT
>ML809250.1:212625-223908 GCA_009831015.1 Picea engelmannii | reverse complement strand
TCTCCTTGACTAGTACCCCTACCCCTCCTTTTATAGGCTAGGAAGAGCTAGGGTTTTAGTCGAACTCTCGGCCATGCATGGCGGAGAGTTTCAGTTAACTGACAAAAAGCCCCGAGTCTCGGCGGAAACTTTCCTGACTTTTTGCATTGTTAGGTACTCGCGGGCTATTTTGGGCTAGCCCGCGGATACCCGCGTGCAGTAAGAAGACAGCAAGCGGATGCCCGCGCCCAGTGAGAAGTTAGGGCGTGGGTTCCTTATTTTTAAGTGGTTTTTGAGGAATTACTCAACATGGCTTTGGCTAGGAAGAGGCATGAGTTGGCCTGATGCCAGGTAAACCTGTATGGTGCATTTTAGGGTTATAACAGTCCCAATGTTGAGTGTATATTTCATGGTACATTTCGGGATCTTGATCATGATCTTCATCTTGCTGTAGGACATACCGTGTCCTGATGACCCATGGATGTTTTTCTCTGATAAAAACCATTTTATACTGATTTTCAGAAATTTGTTCTAAATTATACACAGTGTTTGGAAAATTTCTGTGAGGGAATAGAAACATCCTAGCAGTCTCAATGACATCCGGATGAATAGCACTGGGATTCAAACCAAACTTTTTCCACCAATCTATAAGCCAGTCTGGTTCAGGGAAAGAGGAAAACTGATCAGAAAATTTAATCGTACAATAATAATATCTGTATCTGTCAGTCCATAAACAAACATGATCCCACATTACTTTATACTGGAAATAATTTATCTGAAACAATCTTTGATGAGGATCTTGTTGTGGCCATGACTGTATATCTCCCATTCTATTAATTTGGAAAAAATTCCATGCTAGAGTTTGGTTCCATCTCTGTGTTTGTTGACAAAACCAATTTCTGTTTGCGTATGTGATTCTGGTTAAATATCCCATTTCAACCAACTTCTGTTGAGCTGCAATAGTAGATGCTTGGTGCATTTTCCCCATCACATGCTGTGGGGGAATGACATGAATGCTGGTATCTGTTGAGAAACCTGGTAATCCAAATTCCACTCCTTCAGACCATCTTAGTTGCCATTGTGGTACCCAATTTTGATAATATATATCCCATGCTGTATAATCATCCAGATGTTCTGTGACTGGAATATTTCTATAATCATCCCAAGTATTAATTATCACCATGATTTTTGAACAATATGCAATTTGGGCCTGTGATTCTGATATAAAATCCAAAGTCTTCTTTTTTGGTGGATGGCCATTAATACTTGGTAGAGTGATAAAGTATCCAGGATCTCCACCAGATGTTTGGGAAGAGCCATGTGGCTCTACAACTGATAAAAAAGGAGTTCCTAGAATACAATCAACTAGTAAATCTGACAATAGAAATTTCATTCCTAAAGCATACTCATCAAATAATAAGATTCCTTTAGGAATTTCAAAATCTATATTTGTAGAAACATTCCCCAATCCTATAGCAGAATAACTACTAGGAAACCAATATTTGTGGGGAACTAAATCTTTATTCACTAAGTGCATATCTGATCCTGTATCCAGTAGTGCATTCAAAGAAAAGATTTCAGAATTTATTTCTAGTTTTATCTTTACTTGATATTTCTGAAATCTGATAGGCAAGATTTTCATTGCGCTTAACCCTTGGAGTTGAGATGAAGTTTTAGGATTTTATTTCATAGGTTCATCTTCCAGAGGAGGTGGTGTGGAATCTAACTAATTCATGATATCCTTGATTGCTAGTCTTGTCCAAGAGTCTACTTTGTAGTTGTCTTCAGACTCTTCTTCCAATTTTCTAAATTTTTCTTTCAAATCAGTAAATTCTTTTCTTAAAAGGATCATTTCTCCGGCTGGATCAGTTACTGATGTATGTTGTAGCTTTGCTTCCTTATTGTATTTTATAAAAGTTTTTGTATTTCTATCAAAGGAAGCTTCTAAAAACAAAGGTTCTCTTTTTGAAGATTCTACATACCTTGACCTTTGTTCTGTTTTGATTGATTTTAAAAATGTTTCAAGAAGAGAATTCTTCATATCTCCTTCGGGTAGGGCTTTGATTTGTGAGAGAATATGTGCTTCTTGGTCACCCACATTGTTGAACATGCAAATTTTTATCTTTTCTCTGGCATTGATTTCAGGCTCTGATTCAACCTCAGAGATATTAGAACTGTCTTCACAGGAATAAAAGTTAGGATTTTTGCATCTGCAATTTTGATTCATCATAACTTCTTCTTCTAAGCTATATTCAAACTCAAAGGCACTAGTGGATTCTGAACAACAACCTTGTTGCAACAGATGTACTTCTTCTCTTTTTGGAAAGGCGTTGTGTGGGCATTGGTTTGTTTCATGATTGTTTTACCCACATCTGTTGCAGTGTGTTCTTAGAGCTAGTTGTTTGCTAGCCTTAGCTTCTTTGGATTTTTGTTCAAAATGTTTTTCTTTTGACATTCTTGATGCTTTATTTTATGGGCAATTGTGTGCAATGTGTCCATTTTTCCACAAATCCAACACTGGATTTTCTTTCTGGCCTGATGAGTGTGAGTTTTTATTTTGATGTCTTCAAGCTCATAATAGTGTGTTTTGGGCTTGTACCTGTATCTTTTCTTTTCTTTGAAATCTTTTTGCTTTTTTATTTTCCTTTTTACAGGGTCTGTCTGGTAGGTGAGGTAACTTATTTACATAGTTATGGACTTTCATATTTACACACAACCCTACCAGAGCTTTAGTAATGAGAGAATAAATTTCTCCCCATGTGTACAGCTCATATGAAAGCTTGAAAACATCCAGCATTTTTAGATATTCTACAAATATACTAGGTATGGCAGCCAAGTAAATTTGTTTCCATAAAGGTTTTGACAATCTTGCACCTCAAAGATTCTCTGTGTCCAATCCTTACGAAATTCTTCATATTCTAACATCTTTCTACATTTCATGTTCATAAGGATTAGCTCATGTTTGTCTACTAATTATGATTCAGTTCCACACCAATGTTCAAGGATTGTTGTGGTAAGGGATCCTATCGTGTTGTTGTGTGGGGTCCTATTAATATGATATACCACATCACCTTGTTCATCTCTTAGGATTTTTGCTTCCATTTTAGTTATCATTATTGGAGATGAAATAACTTCCCACCATTTTCTTAGTGTTACAATCAAACATCGAATTATGGATTTGCATGCTTCAACTTCTTTTTTGCCTTTCATACACATGACTTTGTATGAAACATACATTCTGTCAATCATTTGTCTAATCTCTCCGACTGGCAAACTATCAATGTTCCATTCTGGGAACCAATCTTCTGCAAATGTTTGGATTTCAGGTAATCTACCTTTTCCCAAAAGGTTTGGTGTTGGAGGTCTATTTACATGATGAGGGATATTCTCATAGGCAGGTTGTTGGATGGATACTAGTGAAAGATTTTCTTTTGATGATTCTGGTGTATCCTTTTCAGGGAAAAATGATGAGGAAATATTTTATCTATTTTGGTCTCAGATGGTTTATATATAGGAGAGAAGATAGATATTGGATGATTTGGAAGGATATAAGGATCAAGAATGGGTTTGTCAATGATATTATCCTTTTTCTTAATTTCTAGCAGTGATTTTCCCATATTGGAGCAGGCTTCTCCTAATCCTTCCATTAATTCTTCATGATTTCTTTTGGACTCTGTTAGAGTAGTGTCCATTTTCTCTTTGACATATGTAACTTTGTCATGTATTTCATTTACAGACTGGACTACAGTGTTTGTAGAGACTTGCAAGTCTCTGATTTGTCCACGTCTGGCATATTCATTTGTTACAAATGTATGTGTAGCTATGCCTCTCAAGGCACTATTTTTCCAATTTAATTGTTCTGCTAGTGGTTGGACTCTTCTGTCAACACCCATTAGTTAGGTGGCTTCATTAGAAAGCAGTAGAGGTACTGCTCTGACTTGTCTGTTATTGTCTTCAAGGACAATACCTTTGAATGGAGGGAAAGTTGAACTTGATTCAACTGTCTGTACTTCCATACTTTTCCACTTGTGTTTAGGAGGTGCTTCAGATCCTCCTTCCATCATTTGGACTTAAACATTTTTTCTTAATTTCTTCCATTCATAGAAATAAATCCATATTTCTTTGTCAGAGATATAATCTTTCCATTTTTGTGATAATTCAACTTTTTCTTTATCTGATGTGGCTATGTTGAAGTCCTTTGTTTCTACATTTGTAAAAAAATCCAAATTTAACATCCTTTTGATCGAGACTTCTTCTATGGATCCCTTGGGACACCCTTTCATTATCGAATGAAATTTGTGAATTTCATCTATTGAGGGTCTTTGCATAGTGTCAGGTAGAGAGTTTGAAAACCTACAATCAGGAATAACCTGATCACATTGCTCGATATAACCTAACCCATACTTAGGTGTTTCTGGAGGCCTCATGCCTTTGTAAATGTCTTGTAGTCTGGGATGTAGAGTCTCTATTGTTGGCATATAATGAATAATTAAGTAGTGTTGAGACTTTGAAGTTTAGATAGTACTATCAACAGTCTTATTTACAGAATGAAAACAAACTGAAGAATCCATGTGTTATAGGAGAGATAACTATAACGACACAGGAAAGCAAGGCTTTTAATATTAGTCCTTTGCTCTGGGGAGAGAGAATGTTATATAGGCTCCTAGTTGACTGCTCA
The DNA here is from genome assembly GCA_009831015.1 of Picea engelmannii. NCBI lineage: Eukaryota > Viridiplantae > Streptophyta > Pinopsida > Pinales > Pinaceae > Picea > Picea engelmannii. The sequence goes on along the minus strand of ML809250.1, from coordinate 219,251 downwards.
GGCAGAAACTGGTTTCTCTATCAGGAAGTCGCAGAAGTGGAAACCTTGTCTTTCAAAGGCCCGAGACTTCTAATACGGCTTTAGAGAGTCGCAAGAGTGGAAACCTTGTATTTCAAAGGCTCGAGATTCTTGATATGCCTCTAGATTATTTCTTTATTACTTGAAACAAAACTTAACAGAGAAAGAGATATGTTATCATACCCAACGCGAAAATGGTTTCATCAGAGATTAGCAAGACGTAGACGGTCAAATAGCAGAAGAAAGACAAATGCACGAGACAGATTCATCTTCAAGCTTCATTCTCCGTTGGAGGAAGCCTTTGAGTTTACAAATGGTATCAAATCCATGAAGCCATTTTCGTGTCGGGTATGATAACAGATCTTTCACTCTGTTAAGTTTTGTTTTAAAATAAAAGAAAGAATATAGAGTCGTATCAATAGTCTCGGACCTTTGAAAGACAAGGTTTCCACTCTTGCTACTCTCTAAATCCATATCAGAAGTCTCAGACCTTTGAAAGATAAGGTTTCCACTTCTGCGACTTCCTGAAAGAGTAACTAGTTTCTGCCTGAGCAGTCGGCTAGGATCCTATCTGACATTCTCTCTCTCTAGAGCAGAGGACTAAGATTAAACAACCTTATTTTCTATGCAGTTATAGTTATATCTCCTATAACATAATGGATTCTTCAGTTTCTTTCTGAGAATTACAAAATGTTGAAGATCAAAGTACATCTGGAAGAGACTCTGTTAGTAGTCTAGAATCTATGTTTGCTAACAATAGATCCCATAGTCTAAATTATGCTAGCATTGAAGAAGTAGAAACTCAGCCTCAAGCTGCTTGGAAATTACCCGCTATATCTCCCAGCCAAGTCTATAAATACCTAAATATGTTTCATCTCAAGGTTTTCTCTAGAGTAATAGTAAAAGAATCAGTTAGTCGGATACAACAAAACAGTGATGTCAGCCAGACTATTTTCTTGATAAATGTCAAAGAAGTCCATAATGAAGACAAAAAGCATGGAACAAATTATTTACATTTTGGATGCATCCGAGTTGGAATTAGTCCCTTGGTTCACAAAGACATTGATGCATATGCTCTGTGTACAATCAGGTATATGACACACACAAAATTCACTGATTGATTAATAGGAGGAATAGTAGCCCCTCTTTCAAATGGTCTTGTTTATTTTGATTGTTTTCCCAACTTCTTTGTATATACTTTTGATGATAACCTTGGAGACATATTAAAACTCCAAATAAGAACCACTGGATTTGATATGTGCCAAAATAGAACAAATATATCTATCCAAACCAGGGGATGCTTTAGACATACCAATACTCTATTCTCGACAGTCTTGCATACTCCTAACCGATCTTCTCAATCCAGTACGTTGGTTCTAACTGACCCTTTAAATAAAAAAATGGAGCATCAAACAATTCGTTGGGAAAATCTTTCTTTTCCCATAGACTGGGTCATTGATACACCAAAAGCTCTTATTCCAAGGTCGATCACTTCTTCCCAAATAAAAGAATCTGCATCCTCTGCAAGTTATTTCCTTTCCACAAAAATCCTTATCGCATAATAATTCTTCAGTCTCATCCTCATCCTCCACTTCATCCTTTTGCCTACGCCCTTCATTACAATCTCTTTCTTTATAAGGGAGCTTTAGAAAGACTCGGAAAACTTACAAACTGACTAACTTGAAACTCTAAAAAACTCCTCCTCGAGAATGAACTCATCTTCTCCTTATATACAAATTTGTGGAGAAAAGAATCATTTCATCGATGAGACTCGACAAGACTTTGGACCCTACATGTCTTCCAATCAATCTACTTTTAGAGATTTGGCGGTAGAAATTGTGCAAGATTCTTCCAACCAAATCATAACTTTATTTTCCACTAAGAAAAGTAAATCATACTTAAGATATGGCGGGGTAGTCGTGCAAGATTCCCTAACCAGTAGTCATACTCAAAACGACACGTAAAAATAAATCCTGGAAATGCGGGTCAAACCACGCCAAAAGTTGGAGAAGTGCTCCAATTTTCCAAGATGCTCATTATTTTATTACAAAGTGGATATTGGTCACATCAACCCACTAAACCTGATTGGCTCCACTGTCGGCCAATTAGACTTGAAGTACACTGTGGAGGTTGGTATCGTCAATCCACAAAAACCGATTGACACCATTGTCGGCCAGTAAGACCTGAAGATATTTTAGGATCATATCTTATTCATTTTTTGTATGAGTTAAAAACCTTTGTTCATAATTCAGCGTATCCCACATTTTTGTATATACTTTTCGTGCAATGAAGGGTTGGCCATTCATGATTTGGATAATGGATTTTACTTTGACAACCCATTGGAAATGATTAAGTATGAAGTGGCATAGCATCTCGCCTTCATTTGGTCTGTATTCAAAGAGATTTTGGATTGATTGCAAGGGAGATATAGAACTTAAGATTCTTGGATCAATTGCTCCTTTGTTTAGGCCAAAATCTTTCCACCAATCTGCAAGCCGAAGGGGTGGTCTTCCTGTTGTAGCTATGTTAATATTTCCAAATTTAGTTAGAGTTAAAAACTCTTTTTGCTGAATAAAGTTCCACCACAACTCTTTATAAGGTGAGTAATTAAAATCACTATTTGGGAAATAAATTTCTGGATTTCTTTCAGGCCAATGGTATAATAATCGTGGTCTGTATAGACAAAAATATTGTTGATTATTTCCCAGATTGTCCCTGATATCCCAAATAAGATCAATATCATGAAAGTTGTTAGTTAAATCGTCTTGTGCTTCAACTGCATTTTGTGTAGCTCTAGCAATGATGGGAGCTAACACGTTTGAAACTCTCCTTGGTCATATCTCTGGTACTAAATTGAAGTATGCAAGCTGAATTGTTTGAGTTAATATTTTGGTACTTCTTAATTCCCAATGTGGTCTCCATTCAGATTCATATATTTGCCAATTTAATGAATCAGGAATGTTTACTAGTGTTTCTATTCCATTTCTGAGTTGAACAGAGATTATCATGCAGGAACCTTGTAAGTGTTCTCCACTTAAGAAATCTGGGATGGAATTATTAGTACCTTTGACATGTTCAACAAAAAAATCAAAATTGCTAAACAAAGCTTGCCATCTAGCAAATTTAGCCTCACCAGGAGATCTTATATCTTTAGTCAAGACCTTGTTCATGGCAACAACATCAGTTCTTAAGATAAATTTCTTATAAATAAGATAAATTTCAAATTTATGAATAACATTCAGTGCTACTTTTATTTCTTTATCTAAAGATGAGTAATTTTTCTCTGTTGCTTGCCAAAAACTTGAGGCAAATTGGATAATTTATTCATTTTTCTTATCTCCCTGATGCCTGATTTGTTTGAGGACCGCTCCCCATCCAATGTTGCTAGCATATGTTTCGACTATTTTAGGAAGGTCATCATCAGAAATATGCAATATAGGGAGATTTTTGGTCTTGGCTTTTATATTTCTGACTACTTTAGAATGTGCTTTAGTCCAAGGACTAGGGTCTTTCTTCAATTTGTCATTTAATAATTTCCTATCTTGATCACAACCTTTATAAAAATGACTAATATAATTTAAACTACCCAAGAATCTTTGTAACTGAACCTTTTCAGTAATTTTGTCAGGAAATTTGTCAGCAAATTCTACAACATGTGTCTGTAGAGTAAGCTCTCCATTTTTTATAGTATGGCCTAGATACTTGATCTCTGTTTTGAATAATTCAAGCTTCTTTTTTGAAAATACTAGGCCTTCCTACTTGATTATTTGCAGAAATTTCTTAAGATGTTTGAAGTGCCGGTCTATAGAGGATGAAAAGACAAGTATGTCATCAATATATACAATAAGGCAGTCAAAGTAGGGTTTTAATTTATCATCCATGACCCTTTGAAATTTGGATGGTGCATTCGTTATGCCAAATGGCATAACATTCCATTCATAATGTCTAGTTGGGACATTGAAAGTTGTTTTAAATTTATCTTCTTCTTTGATAGCCACTTGCCAAAATCCTGATTTTAGATCAAACTTTGAAAATATTTTTGCACCAACAATCCTTGTAACCAAACTAGTCTTGTTTGGAATGGGGTGTGTATCATCAACCAAGACTTTGTGTAAAGGCTTATAATTTACTACGAGCATGGGAATGCCTCTTACTTGTTCAGAATGTTTGTTCACATAGAACCCATAACAATTCCAAGGACTAGTAGATTCTCTTATGAGAACTTTACTAAGGAGACCATTAATTTGTTCTGCACACAATCTCTGGTATTCATCATTCATAGGAATGGCTCTGCTCTTACAAGGTTTTCCTTGATAGTATTCCTTGTATGGAAGAGAGACTTCATGCTTCTTTTTCTTCCAAAAAGCTGCGGGATTTTCTGAGCATACTTGATCAATGAATTCTTGCTTCAATAGAAGAATTTTCTGTTGAATTTGATTTTAAATTAACTACTCTCTTATTCTTATCCCAGATTGTTGTCCTTTTAATTCTTCAATTTTGAGGATTTTATTTTTCATGGTTTGTACCATATTGGATATCTTGGGGACAGATACAAAAGGAAGATTTATCGTAACTTTTTTGTCTTTGGATACAGAGGGAATGCTAATAAAATAACCAGGTCTATTATTTGCTAGAATAGTTTATCCATGGGGTTCAACTGCTACAAAAAATGGCGTCCCCAAGATGCAAGCTATAGGAATGTTGGCTAGCAGGAATTTTAAGTGTAGGCAATATTGTTTGAAGCAGAGAGTGGCTTCAGGAATTTGAACGGAGATTTCTGTTGGAATATTTCCAAGTCCAACAACACTTGCTTGAGTCTTTTGCCAGAAATTTACAGGAATAATTTCCTTATTCAAACGATTGAGGTCAAATCCTATATCTAGTAGAGTTTTCAAATGAAAAGGCATCCCTTGAATTTTTAAATCCATAAGGACATGGAATTTTTTATGTTGAATTGGAACTACATTCTCTTCATTTTGTTCTGTCCTGTTTTCTTGTTTTTTGATAAATTTTTTAAGTTTACCTATTTCTTTCCCTAAATCTGATATGGAGAGTGTCTGGATAGAACAACATGTAGGCTTAATTGAACATGGTTCCAAAGCCTTTTTAGAGCAATTTCTTGGGATCAAAATTCTTCTTTTAGTCCTCCATTCATAAAAGGAGATGAACATATCCTTTTCATCCATATAATCTTTCCATTCCTTAGATGAGCTCAGTTTTTCTTCATTTGAGCTATTTGAAGCAAAACCTTCGGCATTTGGATGAGTAATGAGATCCCAATTTAACATATATTTCATCCAATCTTATTTTAATTTATGTTTTTGACATCCCATCATTAGAGAAAGGAATGTTTTGACTTCAGGAGCAGATGGTCTTCTGGTATAACCGCTTGGCATCTTCTGTTAATTTTTGTACATGGGTTTATCTGTACAACAAGAATATGTGGTTCATGAGGGAAAGGAAAGTCAGAATACTGTGGGTGTGGGTAGGGTTCTTTTGCAGTAGAATGTGGAAGTGGAAGGTCAGTTCGTGGATTATGATTGACATGTTCAAACTGTAAATGATCTTCTTCTGTGAATGCAAAAAGGTTGGATAGGGTTACTAATTTCCTACAGTCTAAGCATTGAACTGCAAAAGGAACATGGCCAATGGAGTTTGCAAGAGATTGTAATGAAGGGTGTAGGCAAAAGGATGAAGTGGAGGATGAGGATGAGACTGAAGAATTATTACGCGATAAGGATTTTTGTGGAAAGGAAATAACTGCAGAGGATGTAGATTATTTTATTTGGGCAGAAGTGATCGACCTTGGAATAGGAGATTTTGGTGTATCAATGACGCAGTCTGTGGGAAAAGAATTATTTTCCCAACGAACTATTTGATGCTCCATTTTGTGATTTAAAGGGTCATTTAGAACCAAAGTACACGATTGAGAAGTTTGGCTAGGAGTATGCAAGACTGTCGGGAATAGAGTATTGGTATGTCTAAAGAATCCCCTTGTTTGGATAGATATATTTGTTCTAGTTTGGCACATATCAAATCCAGTGGTTCTGATTTGGAGTTTTAATATGTCTCCAAGGTTATCATCAAAAGTATATACAAAGAAGTTGGGAAAACAATCAAAATAAACATGACCATTTGAAAGAGGGGCTAGTATTCCTCCTATTAATGAATCAGTGAATTTGTTGTGTGTCATATCCTTGACTGTACACAAAGCATAGACATCAATGCCTTTGTGAACAAAGGGACTAATTCCAACTTGGATGCATCCAAAATGTAAATAATTTGTTCCATGCTTTTTGGCTTCATTATGGACTTCTTTGACATTTATCAAGGAAATAGTCTGGCTGACATCACTATTTTGTTGTATCCGACTAACTGATTCTTTTACTATTACCCTAGAGACAGCCTTGAGATGAAACATATTTAGGTATTTATTTTTAGAAAAATAGGACCGCAGAGCAATACAATAAAACAAATGCAGAAACAAAATACAGAAGACACACAATACAAGAGAGACACAGATTTACGTGGTTCACCCAGTGTGGGCTACGTCCACCAGAGAAATTGCCAGGTCCTTCCTTTATTATTATCCAACAAATGAAGGGATA
>ML809250.1:176122-209360 GCA_009831015.1 Picea engelmannii | reverse complement strand
ACATCACCTGTTACATTTGCTTCCTGATTTCTCTCCTGCTGTCCATCTCTTTGTTTCTTTGGAGCTCTGCAGTCTTTCTTCAGATGTCCTTTCTTCCCACAATTCCAGCACTCTATCTTTCCAAGTCTGGATTTGGATCTGCCGTTCCTAGAATTTCCGCGGTTTCCTGAGCCCTTTCCTCTATCCTTTTGTCTTCCCCTGCTCTCCATGTTCAATGCATTTCCTGATGTTTCACCTGTGCTTTTCCATCACATTTCCTCACTAAGGATAACACTAACAACATCATCAAATTTTAAAGTATTTGAACCAGATACAGAGTTACTTACAGCGATGACCAAGCCATTCCAGCTTTCTGGCAATGAGCACAAGATTAGAAGAGCCCTAACCTCTTCATCAAAGTCCATTTTTACAGAACTTAGTTGATTAGTAACCGTATTAAATTCATTTAAATGATCTGCAACAGACCCACCTTCTGACATCTTCATATTAAATAATCTCTTCATTAGAAATACCTTATTCGATCCTAAGGGTTTTTCATACAATTTGTCCAGTACATCCATCAAATCCTTCGTTGTCTTTTCTTTCGAAATATTGAAAGCCACTGACGCTGTCAGGCTTAGCCATATCGTTCCTAGGGCCTTTCTGTCAAGAATCTCCCATTCTTCGTCCTTCATGGCCGTTGTCTTCTTTGCTACTCCACTCAATGGTAGGAATAGATCCTTCTGATATAAATAGTCTTCCATCTGCATCTTCCATAACTGGTAGTTTTGGCCGTTAAATTTCTCGACCCTAAACTGTCCATCTTCCGACATTGCTCCCACTCGAACCAGGAACCCTCTTTTCCTGCGAGTTACCTTATGCTTTGATACCAGTTGTTATAAAAACAGGACCGCGGAGCAATAAAACAAAACAAATGCAGAAAAAAAATACAAAAGACACACAATACAAGAGAGACACAGATTTACGTGGTTCACCCAGTGTGGGCTATGTCCACCAGAGAAATTGCCAGGTCCTTCCTTTATTATTATCCAGCAAATGAAGGGATACAACCTACAGTAAAACCCGCTGTAACTTCCTCTTCTTTCTCTCACAGTCTCCTCTCTCAGAATACAATATTCACCCTTGTACATAGCTGCAATACATTTCCCTCATAAAAGAGGGTTGCCTTCTAGGGAAAAAAACCCTAACATAATCTCTACAGTTAGATCTACGACCTTATAATGAACGGTCCAGATTTACAATGAAATTACAATATAATTTTATAAGGCAATTTTTACTTCGGGGGCTTCTCCCTCGAACCCCCGCTGGGGGCCCGCTTGCCCCCAGACCCCCCGGACCCCGTAGAAGGGGTACCCCCCCTCTGCACTCCCCCGCGTGGAAGAGTGTACATACTTCTGGGGTGTAAACACTTCATGGGGTATAAACACGGCTGAAAGCAAGGGACCTCTGCATCAGGAAGATAATCAGGCTCCACAACCAACATTTATAGACTTGGCTGGGAGATATAGCGGGTAATATCCAAGCAGCTTGAGGCTGAGTTTCTACTTCTTCAATGATAGCATAATTTAGACTATGGGATCTATTGTTAACAAACATAGATTCTATACTACTAACAGAGTCTCTTCCATATGTACTTTGAGCTTTAGTATTTTGTAATTCTTGGAAAGAAACTAAAGAATCCATTATGTTATAGGTGATATAACTATAACTGCACAGAAAAACAGGGCGTTTAATCTTAGTCCTCTGCTCCGGAGAGAGAGAATGTCAGATAGGCTACTGGCCGACTGCTCAGGCAGAAACTAGTTACTCTTTCAGGAAGTCACAGAAGTGGAAACCTTGTCTTTCAAAGGCCCGAGACTTCTGATACGGCTTTAGAGAGTCACAAGAGTAGAAACCTTGTCTTTCAAAGGCCCGAGACTCTTGATACAACTCTAGATTCTTTCTTTTATTTTAAAACAAAATTTAACAGAGAGAAAGATCCGTTATCATACCCAGCACGAAAATGGCTTCATGGCTATGATACCATTTGTAAACTCAGAGGCTTCATCTGACGGAGAATGAAGCTTGAAGATGAATCGGTCTCGTGCATTTGATACCATTTGTAAACTCAGAGGCTTCCTCCGACGGAGAATGAAGCTTGAAGATGAATCAGTCTCTTGCCTCTGTATTTCTTCTGCTACTTGACCTTCTATGTCTTGCTACTCTCTACAGTACCAATCCAGTTATCCTGGTGAACCCCAAATTGAACCTTATATGCTCCGAAAGAAGACTCCTAGCGAACCTTTGAACAACCCAACACCATAAACTACCCTTAGCAGCCACCTGCTTAGCGGGACTTACACAAGTGCTCCAGGACCTAAGAGAACCTTGGTACAACTTTCCTCCAGAGCTTTATCTTTCACTTGAGAGAACCTCGACTACCATAATGTTTCAAGGCACATAGATTGCAATAGTAGGCAAATAGAAACAAGAGTATTTAACAGATGCACAATAGGAGACAACATTCAGATTTCATAGACACTTGCGGAAGTCTTTTTTATATTAAACATAGAGAGTCGAATCTCTAAATCTAGGGTATATAATATGAGCAGGATGCTCAGAGAAGAATGCTCTTACTCACTCGCACACTTACAAACTTATGCAAACTTGCATACACATAGAATGACTGAAAAGATCAGACAGATGGGAGCTTTAAAGACTCAGACAACTTACAAAGTGACTAACTTGAAACTCTAAAAATTTCCTCCCTCGAGAATGAACTCCTCATCTCCTTATATACAAATTTGTGGAGAAGAGAATCATTTCACCGATGAGACTCAACAAGACTTTGGACCCTACATGTCTTCCACTCAATCTACTTTTAGAGATTTGGTGGTAGAAATCATGCAATATTCTTTTGACCAAATCATAACTTTATTCTCCACTAAGAAAAGTAAATCATACTTTTAGATCTTGCGGGGTAGTCATGAAATATTCCCTGACAGATGTCACACTCTATAAGACACATACGGAGGAATCTTGGAAATGTGGGTCAAACCATGCCAAAAGTTGGAGAAGTGCTCCAAGTTTCCAAGATACTTTTTATGATTTATTACATAGTGGAGGTTAGTTACGTCAACCCACGAAAACCAATTGGCACCACTGTCGGCCAATAAAACCTAAAATACATTGTGGAGGTTGGTTACGTCAACCCATAGAAATCAACTGACACCACTGTCGTCCAGTAAGACTTGAAAGTAATTACAAATCATTATTCTATTGGTTGGTCATGGAAATGTCGAAAGCGGTCTGGGTCCCAATGTTGAGTGTATACTTCACAGTACATTTCAAGATCTTCATCATGATCTTCATCTTTCAGTAGGACATACCGTGTCCTGATGACCCATGGATGCTTTTCTCTGATAAAAAGCATTTTATACTCATTTTCATAAATTTGTTCTGAATTATACACAGTGTTTGGAAAATTTCTGTGAGGGAATAAAAACATCCTAGTAGTGTCAATAACATATAGATGAATAGTGTTGGGATTCAAACCAAACTTTTTCCACCAATCTATAAGCCAGTCTGGTTCAGGGAAAGAGGAAAACTAATCAGAAAATTTAATCCTACAATAATAATATCTGTATCTGTCAGTCCATAAACAGACATGATCCCACATTGCTTTATACTAGAAATAATTTATCTGAAACAATCTTTGATGAGGATCTTGTTGTGGCCATGACTATATATCTCTCATTCTATTAATTTGGAAAAAATTCCATGCTAGAGTTTGGTTCCAACTCTGTGTTTGTTGACAAAACCAATTTCTGTTTGCGGATCTGATTCTGGTTAAATCTCCCATTTCAACCAACTTCTGTCGAGCTGCAATAGTATATGCTTGGTGCATTTTCCCTATCACATGTTGTGGTGGAATGAAATGAATGTTGGTATTTGTAGAGAAACCTGGTAATCCAAATTCCACTCCTTCAGACCATCTTAGCTACCATTGTGGTACCCAATTTTGACAATACATATCCCATGTTGTATAACCATCGAGATGTTATGTGACTGGAATATTTCTATAATCATCCCAAGTATTAATTATCACCATGCTTTTTGAACAATATGCAATTTGGGCCTGTGATTCTGATATAAAAGCCAAAGTCTTCTTTTTTGGTGGATGGCCATTAATACTTGGTAGAGTGATAAAGTATCCAGGATCTCCGCCAGATGTTTGGGAAGAGCCATGTGGCTCTACAACTGATAAAAAAGGAGTTCCTAGAATACAATCAACTGGTAAATCTGACAATAGAAATTTCATTCCTAAATCATACTCATCGAATAATAAGATTCCTTTAGGAATTTCAAAATCCATATTTGTAGAAACATTCCCCAATCCTATAGCAGAATAACTACTAGGAAACCAGTATTTGTGGGGAATTAAATATTTATGAACTAAGTTCATATCTGATCATGTATCCAATAGTGCATTCAAACAAAAGATTTCAGAATTTATTTCTAGTTTTATCTATACTTGATATTTCTGAAATCTGATAGGCAAGATTTTCATTGCCCTTAACCCTTGGAGTTGAGTTGAAGTTTTAGGCTTTTCTTTCATAGGTGCATCTTCTAGAGTAGGTGGTGTGGAATCTAACTAATTCCTGATATCCCTAATTTCTTGTCTTGCCCAAGAGTCTACTTTGTAGCTGTATTCAGACTCTTCTTCCAATTTTCTAAATTTTTCTTTCAAATCAGTAACTTCTTTTCTTAAAAGGATCATTTCTCTGGCTAGATCAGTTATTGATGTATGTTGTATATTTGCTTTCTTATTGTATTTGATAAATATTTTTGTATTTCTATCAAAGGAAGCTTCTAAAAACAAAGGTTCTCTTTTTGAAGATTCAGCATACCTTGACCTTTGCTCTATTTTGATTGATTTTAAAAATGTTTCAAGAAGAGAATTCTTCATATCTCCTTCAGGTAGGGATTTGATTTGTGAGAGCATCTGTGCTTCTTGGTCACCCACATTGCTGAACATGCAGATTTTTATCTTTTCTCTAACAGTGATTTCAGGCTATGATTCAGACTCAGAGATATTAGAACTGTCTTCACAGGAACAAAAGTTAGGATTTTTGCATCTGCAATTTTGATTCATCAGAACTTCTTCTTCTGAGCTATACTCAAACTCAGAGGCACTAGTGGATTCTGAACAACAACCTTGTTGCAACATATTTACTTCTTCTCTTTTTGGAAAGGGGTTGTGCGGACATTGGTTTATTTCATGATTGTTTGACCCACATCTGTTGCAATGTGTTCTCAGAGCTAGTTGTTTGCTAGACTGAGCTTCTTTGGCTTTTTGTTCAGAATGTTTTCCTTTTGACATTCTTGATGCTTTATTTTCTGGGCAATTGTGTGCAATGTGTCCATTTTTTCCACAAATCCAACACTGGACATGTTGCCTAGCCTGCTAAGCGTGAGTTTTTAATTTGATGTCTTCAGGCTCATAATAGTGTGTTTTGGGCTTGTACCTGTATCTTTTATTTTCTTTGATATCTTTTTTCTTTTTTCTTTTCCTTTTTACAGGGTCTGAAATATATAGACCATACTTCTCGCATATAGATTTTTTGTCTAGTAGGTGAGATAACTTATTTACAGAGTTATGGACTTTCATATTTACACACAACTGTACCAGAGCTTTAGTAATGAGAGAATAAATTTCTCCCCATGTGTAAATATCATATGGAAGCTTGAAAACTTCCTACATTTTTAGATATTCTACAAATTTACTAGGTATGGAAGCCAAGTAAACTTGTTTCCATAAAAGGTTTTGACTATCTTGCACCTGAAAGATTCTCTGTGTCCAATCCTTATGAAATTCTTCATATTCTGACATCTCTCTACATTTCATGTTCATAAGGATTAACTCATGTTTGTCTTCTAATTCTGATTTAGTTCCACACCAATGTTCAAGGATTTTTGTGGTAAGGGATCCTATCATGTTGTTGTGTGGGGTCCCATCAATATGATATACCACATCACCTTATTCATCTCTTAGTATTTCTGCTTCCATTTTAATAATCATTATTGGAGATGAAATAACTTCCCACCATTTTCTCAGTGTTCCAGTAAAACATTGAATTATGGATTTGCATGCTTCAACTTTTATTTTTCCTTTCATACACATGGATTTGTATGAAACATACATTCTGTCAATCATTTGTTTGATCTGTCCGACTGACAAACTATCAATGTTCCATTCTAGGAACCAACCTTATACAAATGTTTGGGTTTCAGGTAATCTACCTTTTCCCAAAATGTCTGGTGCTAGAGGTCTATTTACATGATGAGGGAGATTCTCGTAGGCAGGTTGCTAGATGGATACTAGTGAAAGATTTTCTTTTGATGATTCTGGTGTATCCTTTTCTGGGGGAAAATGATGAGGAAAACTTTTATCTATTCTGGCCTCAGATGGTTTATATACTAGAGACAATATAGATATTGGATGATTTGGAAGGATATAAGGATTAGGAATGGGTTTGTCAGTGATATTATCCTTTTGTTTAATTTCTAGTAGTGATTTTCCCATATTGGAGAAGGCTTCTCCTCATCCTTCCATTAATTCTTCATAATTTATTTTGGACTCTGTTAAAGCAGTGTCCATTTTCTCTTTGACATATGTAACTTTGTCCTGTATTTCAGTTACAGACTGGACTACAGTGTTTGTAGAGACTTGCAAGTCTCTTATTTTTACACGTCTGGCATAATCATTTGTTACAAATGTATGTGTAGCCATGCCTCTCAAGGCATTGTTTGTCAAATTTAATTGTTCTGCTAGTGATTGGACTCTTCTGTCAACACCCATTAGTTTTGTGGCTTCATCAAAAAGCAGTAGAGGTATTGCTCTGACTTGTTTGTTATCGTCTTCAAGGACAATACCTTTGAATGGAGGAAAATTCGAACTTGATTCAACTGTCTATCGTTCCAGACTTTTCCACTTGTGTTTAGGAGGTGCTTCAGATCCTCCTTCCATCATTTGGACTTCAGCCTTTTGTCTTAATTTCTTCCATTCATAGAAAGAAATCCATATTTCTTTGACAGGGATATAATCTTTCCATTTTTGTGATAATTCAACTTTTTCTTTATCTGATGTGGCTATGTTGAAGTCCTTTGTTTCTGGATTTGTAACCAAATCCCAATTTAACATCCTTTTGATCTAGACTTCTTCTATGGATCCCTTGGGACACCCTTTCATTATCAAATGAAATTTGTGAATTTCATCTATTGAGGGTCTTTGCATAGTGTCAAGTAGAGTGTTTGAAAACCTACAATCAGGAATAACCTGATCACATTGATCAATATAACCTAATCCATACTTAGGTGTTCCTGAAGGCCTCATGCCTTTGTAAATGTCTTGTAGTCTGGGATCTAGAGTCTCTATTGTTGTCATATAATGATTCAGTAAGCAGTGTTGAGACTCTGAAGTTGAGATAGTACTATCAACAGTATTATTTACAGAACAAAAAAAACCTAAAGAATCCATGTGTTATAGGAGATATAACTATAACTGCACAGGAAAGAAGGGATTTTAATGTTAGTCCTCTCCTCCGGGCAAAGAGAATGTCAGATAGGCTCCTAGATGACTGCTCAGGCAGAAACTAGTTACTCTGTCAAGAAGTAACAGAAGTGGAAACCTTGTCTTTCAAAGGCCCGCGACTTCTGATACGGCTTCAGAGAGTCACAAGAGTGGAAACCTTATCTTTCAAAGGCCCGAGACTCTTGATATGGCTCTATATTCTTTCGTTATCACTTTAAAAAAAACTTAACAGAGTGAGAGATCTGTTATCAAAGATCTGTTATCATACCTAGGGTGAAAATGTCTTCATGGATCTGATACCATTTGTAAACTCAGAGGCTTCCTCCAATGGAGAATGAAGCTTGAAGATGAATCGATCTTGTGCGTCTGTCTTTCTTCTGCTACTTGACCTTGTACATCTTGCTACTCTCTACAGTACCAATACAGTTATCCTGGCGAACCCCAAGTTGAACCTTATATGCTCCTAAAGAAGAATCCTAGTGAACCTTCGAACAACCCAACACCATAAACTGCCCTTAGCGGCCACCTGCCTAGCGGGACTTACACAAGTGCTCCAGGAACTAAGAGAACCCCGGCACAACTTTCCTCCAAAGATTTATCTTTCACTTGAGAGAACCTCGACTACCATAATCTTTCAAGGCACACAGATTGCAATAGTAGGCAAATAGAAACGAGATTATTTAACAGATGCACAATAGGAGACAACATTCAGATTTCATAGACGCATGCGAAAGAATTTTTTATATTAAACAAAGAGAGCCAAAGCTCTAAAGCCAAGGTATACAATATGAGCAGGACACTTAGAGCAGAATGATCTTACTCGCTCGCACACTTACAAACTTATTTAAACTTTCATACACATAGAATGACTCAAAAGCTCAGACAGAAGGGAGATTTAGAAAGAATCAGACAACTTACAAATTAGCTAACTTGAAACTCTAAAAAACTCCTCCTCAAAAATGAACTCCTCTTCTCCTTATATACAAATTTGTGGAGAAAAGAATCATTTCTTCGATGAGACTCGACAAGACTTTGGAACCTACATGTCTTCCACTCAATCTACTTTTAGAGATTTGGCAGTAGAAATCATGCAAGATTCTTCCGACCAAATCATAACTTTATTCTACACTAAGAAACATAAATCATACTTTTAGATCTGGTGGGGTAGTCATCCAAGATTCACTGTTAGATGTCACACTCTATAAGACACATACAGAGGAATCTTGGAAATGTGGATCAAACCATGCCAAAAGTTGGAGAAGTGCTCCAAGTTTCCAAGATACTTTTTATGATTTATTACATAGTGGAGGTTAGTTACGTCAACTCACTGAAACCGATTGGCACCACTGTCGGCCAATAAGACTTGCAATACATTGTGGAGGTTGGTTATGTCAACCCACAAAAACCGACTGACACCACCGTCGGCCAATAAGACTTGAAAGCAATTATGAATCATTATTCTACTGGCTCGTCATGGAAATGGTGAAAGAAGTCTGGGTCCCAATGTTGAGTGTATATTTCACGGTACATTTCGGGATATTCATCATGATCTTAATCTTGTTGTAGGACATACCGTGTCCTGATGACCCATGGATGCTTTTCTATGATAAAACGCATTTTATACTCATTTTTAGAAAAAAATTCTAAATTATACACAGTGTTTGGAAAATTTCTGTGAGGGAATAAAAACATCCTAGCAGTGTCAATGAAATCTAGATGAATAGCACTGGGATTCAAACCAAACTTTTTCCTCCAATCTATAAGCCAGTCTAGTTCAGGGAAAGAGGAAAACTGATCAAAAAATTTAATCATACAATAATAATATCTGTATCTGTCAGTCCATAAATAGACATGATCCCACATTTCTTTATACTGGAAATAATTTATCTGAAATAATCTTTGATGAGGATATTGTTGTGTCCATGACTGTATATCTCTCATTCTATTAATTTGGAAAAAATTCCGTGCTGGAGCTTGGTTCCAACTCTGTGTTTGTTGACAAAACCAATTTTTGTTTGCGGATTTGATTCTGGTTAAATCTCCCATTTCAACCAACTTCTGTCGAGCTACAATAGTAGATGCTTGGTGGATTTTCCCTATCACATGCCGTGGTGGAATGACATGAATGTTGGTATTTGTAGAGAAACTCGGTAATCCAAATTCCACTCCTTCAGACCATCTTAGCTGCCATTGTGGTACCCAATTTTGAAAATATATATCCCATGTTGTATAATCATACAGATGTTCTGTGACTGGAATATTTCTATAATCATCCCAAGTATTAATTATTACCATGCTTTTTGAACAATATGCAATTTGGGCCTGTGATTCTGATATAAAAGCCAAAGTCTTCTTTTTTGGTGGATGGCCATTAATTCTTGGTAGAGTGATAAAGTATCCAGGATCTCCGCCAGATGTTTGGGAAGATCCATGTGGCTCTACAGCTGATAAAAAAGGAGTTCCTAGAATACAATCAACTGGTAAATCTGACAATAGAAATTTCATTCCTAAAACATACTCATTAAATAATAAGATTTCTTTAGGAATTTCAAAATCCATATTTGTAGAAACATTCCCCAATCCTATAGTAGAATAACTACTAGGAAACCAGTATTTGTGGGGAATTAAATCTTTATTCACTAAGTTCATATCTGATCCTGTATCCAATAGTGCATTCAAACAAAAGATTTCTGAATTTATTTCTAGTTTTATCTTTACTTGATATTTCTGAAATGTGATAGGCAAGATTTTCATTGCGCTTAACCCTTGGAGTTGAGCTGAAGTTTTAGGCCCTTCTTTCATAGGTGAATCTTCTAGAGGAGGTGGTGTGGAATCTAACTGATTCCTGATATCCCTGATTTCTTGTCTTGCCCAAGAGTCTACTTTGAAGCTGTCTTCAGACTCTTCTTCCAATTTTCTAAATTTTTCTTTCAAATCAATAACTTCTTTTCTTAAAATGATCATTTCTCTGGCTAGATCAGTTACTGATGTATGCTGTAGCTTTGCTTCCTTATTGTATTTGATAAAAGTTTTTGTATTTCTATCAAAGGAAGCTTCTAAAAACAAAGGTTCTATTTTTGAAGATTCAACATACCTTGACCTTTGTTCTGTTTCGATTGATTTTAAAAATGTTTCAACAAGAGAATTCTTCATATCTCCTTCGAGTAGGGAATTGATTTGTGAGAGCATATATGCTTCTTGGTCGCCCACATTGCTGAACATGCAGATTTTTATCTTTTCTCTGGCATTGATTTCAGGCTCTGATTCAGACTCAGAGATATTAGAACTGTCTTCACAAGAACAAAAGTTAGGATTTTTTCATCTGCAATTTTGATTCATCAGATTTTCTTCTTCTGATCTATATTCAAACTCAGAGGCACTAGTGGATTCTAAACAACAACCTTGTTGCAAGAGATGTACTTCTTCTCTTTTTGGAAAGGGGTTGCGCGGGCATTGGTTTGTTTCATGATTGTTTGACCCACATCTATTGCAATGTGTTCTCAGAGCTATTAGTTTTGTAGCCTGAGCTTCTTTGGATTTTTGTTCAGAATGTTTTCCTTTTGACATTCTTGATGCTTTATTTTCTAGGTAATTGTGTGCAATGTGTCCATTTTTTCCATAGATCCAACACTGGACTTGTTGCCTGGCCTGATGAGCATGAGTTTTTAATTTGATGTCTTTAGGCTCATAATAATGTGTTTTGGGCTTGTACCTGTATCTTTTCTTTTCTTTGAAATCTTTTTGCTTTTTCCTTTTCCTTTTTACAGGGTCTGAAATATATAGACCATACTTCTCGAATATAGATTTTCTGTCTGGTAGGTGAGATAACTTATTTACAGAGTTATGGACTTTCATATTTACACACAACCCTACCAGAGCTTTAGTAATGAGAGAATAAATTTCTTCCCATGTGTACATCTCATATGGAAGCTTGAAAACTTCCTACACTTTTAGATATTCTACAAATTTACTAGGTATGGCAGCCAAGTAAACTTGTTTCCATAAAAGGTTTTGACTATCTTGCACCTCAAAGATTCTTTGTGTCCAATCTTGATGAAATTCTTCATATTCTGACATTTTTCTACATTTCATGTTCATAAGTATTAGCTCATGTTTGTCTGCTAATTCTGATTCAGTTCCACACCAATGTTCAAGGATTTCTTTGGTAAGGGCTCCTCTCATGTTGTTGTGTGGGGTCCCATCAATATGATATACCACATCACCTTGTTCATCTCTTAGTATTTATGCTTCCATTTTAGTAATCATTATTGGAGATGAAATAACTTCCCACCATTTTCTCAGTGTTCCAGTAAAACATCGAATTATGGATTTGCATGCTTCAACATCTTTTTTGCCTTTCATACACATGAATTTGTATGAAACATACATTCTGTCAATCATTTGTATGATCTGTCCGATTGACAAACTATCAATGTTCCATTCTGGGAAGAAATCTTCTGCAAATGTTTGGGTTTTAGGTAATCTACCTTTTCCCAAAAGGTCTGGTGATGGAGGTGTATTTATATGATGAGGGAGATTCTCATAGGCAAGTTGCTGGATGGATACTAGTGAAAGATTTTCTTTTGATGATTCTGTTGTATCCTTTTCTGGGTGAAAATGATGAGGAAATCTTTTATCTATTTTGGTCTCAGATGGGTTATATACTAGAGACAAGATAGATATTGGATGATTTGGAAGGATATAAAGATCAGGAATGGGTTTGTCAGTGATATTATCCTTTTGTTTAATTTCTGGCAGTGATTTTCCCATATTGGAGAAGGCTTATCCTAATCCTTCCATTAATTCTTCATGATTTCTTTTGGACTCTGTTAGAGCAGTGTCCATTTTCTCTTTGACATCTATAACTTTGTCCTGTATTTCATTTACAGACTAGACTACTGTGTTTGTAGAGACTTGAAAGTCTCTGATTTGTCCACGTTTGGAATAATCATTTGTTACATATGTATGTGTAGCCATGCCTCTCAAGGTAGTGTTTTTCCAATTTAATTGTTCTTCTAGTGATTGGACTCTTCTTTCAACACCCGTTAGTTGGGTGGCTTCATCAGAAAGCAGTAGAGGTACTGCTCTGACTTGTATGTTATTGTTTTCAAGGACAATACCTTTGAATGGAGGAAACGTCGAACTTGATTCAACTGTCTGTCCTTCCAGACTTTTCCACTTGTGTTTATGAGGTTCTTCAGATCCTCCTTCCATCATTTGGACTTCAGCCTTTTGTCTTAATTTCTTCCATTCATAGAAATAAATCCATATTTCTTTGTCAGAGATATAATCTTTCCATTTTTGTGATAATTCAGCTTTTTCTTTATCTGATGTGGCTATGTTGAAGTCCTTTGTTTCTGGATTTGTAAAAAAATCCCAATTTAACATCCTTTTGATCCAGATTTATTCTATGGATCCCTTGGGACACCCTTTCATTATCGAATGAAATTTGTGAATTTCATCTATTCACGGTCTTTGCATAGTGTCAGGTAGAGGGTTTGAAAACCTACAATCAGGAATAACCTGATCACATTGCTCAATATAACCTAATCCATACTTAGGTGTTCCTGGAGGCCTCATGCCTTTATAAGTGTCTTGTAGTCTGGGATCTAGAGTCTTTATTGTTGGCATATAATGAATCATTAAGCATTGTTGAGACTCTGAAGTTGAGACAATACTATCAACAATATTATTTACAGAACGAAAACAAATTGAAGAATCCATGTGTTATAGGAGAGATAACTATAACTTCACTGGAAAGAAGGGATTTTAATCTTAGTCCTCTGTTATGGGGAGAGAGAATTTCAAATAAGCTCCTGGACGACTGCTCAGGCATAAACTAGTTTTCAGCCATATAATCCTTCCATTCCTTAGATGAGCTCAGTTTTTCTTCACTTGAACTATTTGAAGCAAAAGATTCGGCATTTGGATGAGTAAAGTGATCCCAATTTAACATATCTTTCATCCAATCTACTTTTACTTTATGTTTTTGACATCCCATCATTAGAGAAAGGAATTTTTTGACTTCAGGAGAAGATGGTCTTCTGATGTCTTCTGGTATAACCGCTTGGCATCTTCTGTTAATTTCTGTACATGGGTTTATCTATACAACAAGAATATGTGGCTCATGAGGGAAAGGAAAGTCATAACACTGTGGGTGTGGGTAGGGTTCTTTTGCAGTAGAATGTGGGGGTGGAAGGTCAGTTCATGGATTATGATTGACATGTTCAAACTGTAAATGATCTTCTTCTGTGAATGCAGAAAGGCTAGATAGGGTTACTAATTTCCTACAGTCTAAGCATTGAAATGCAAAAGGAACATGGCCAATGGAGTTTGCAACAGATTGTAATGAAGGGTGTAGGCAAAATGATGAAGTGGAGGATGAGGATGAGACTGAAGAATTATTACACGATAAGGATTTTTGTGGAAAGGAAATAACTATAGAGGATGCAGATTCTTTTATTTGGGAAGAAGTGATCGACCTTGGAATAGGAACTTTTGGTGTATCAATGTCCCAGTCTGTGGGAAAAGAAAGATTTTCCCAACGAATTGTTTGATGCTCCATTTTTTGATTTCAAGGGTCAGTTAGAACCAAAGTACTGGATTGAGAAGTTCATCTAGGAGTATGCAAGACTATCGGGAATAGAGTATTGGTATGTCTGAAACATCCCCTGGTTTGGATATATATATATGTTCTCTTTTGGCACATATCAAATCTAGTGGTTCTGATTTGGAGTTTTAATATGTCTCCAAGGTTATCATCAAAAGTATATACAAAGAAGTTGGGAAAACAATCAAAATAAACAGGACCATTTGAAAGAGGGGCTATTATTCCTCCTATTAATGAATCAATTAATTTGTTGTGTGTCATATCCCTGGGTGTACACAGAGCATAGCCATCAATGTCTTTGTGAACCAAGGGACTAATTCCAACTCCGATGGAGAATGAAGCTTGAAGATGAATCTGTCTCATGCGTATGTCTTTCTTCTGCTATTTGACCGTCTACGTCTTGCTACTCTCTGCAGTACCAATGCAGTTATCTTGGTGAACCCCGAGTTGAACCTTATATGCTCCTAAAGAAAACTCCTAGCAAACCTTCGAACAACCCAACACCATAAGCTGCCCTTAGCAGCCACCTGCCTAGCGGGACTTACACAAGTTCTCCAGGACCTAAGAGAACCTCAACACAACTTTCCTCCAGAGCTTTATCTTTCACTTGAGAGAACCTCGGCTACCATAATCTTTCGAGGCACACAGATTGCAACAGTAGGCAAATAGAAATGAGAGTATTTAACAGATGCACAATAGGAGACAACTTTCAGATTTCATAAATTCTTGTAGAAGTCTTTTATATTAAACACAGAGAGCCGAAGCTCTAAATCCAGGGTATACAATAAGAGCTGGATGCTCTGAGCATAATGCTCTACTCACTCACAACACACTTAGAACACACTTACAGACTTGCAGAATGACTTAAAAGCTCAGACAAAAAGGAGCTTTAGAAAGACTCGGACAACTTACAAACTAACCAACTTGAAACTCTAAAAAACTCCTCTCTCGAGAATGAACTCTAAAAAACTCATCTCCCTAATGCCTAATTTGTTTGAGGACCACTCCCCATCCAATGTTGCTAGAATCTATTTCAACTATTTTAGGAAGGTCATCATCAGAAATATGCAATATAGGGAGATTTTTGGTCTTGGCTTTTATATTTATGACTGCTTGAGAATGTGCTTCAGTCCAAGGACTAGGGTCTTTCTTCAATCTGTCATTTAATAATTTCCTGTCTTGAGCACAACCTTTATAAAAATGACTAATATAATTTAAACTACCCAAGAATCTTTGTAACTGAACCTTTTCAATTATTTTGTCAGGAAATTTGTCAGCAAATTCTACAGCATGTGTTTGTAGAGTAAGCTCTCCATTTTTTATAGTTTGGCCTAGATACTTGATCTCTGTTTTGAATAATTCAAGGTTCTTTTTTGAAAATACTACGCCTGCCTACTTGATTATTTGCAGAAATTTCTTAATATGTTTGAATTGATAGTCTACAGAGGATGAAAAGACAAGTATGTCATCAATATATACAATAAGCCAGTCAAAGTAGGGTTTTAATGTATCATCCATGACCCTTTGAAATTTGGATGGTTCATTCTTTAGGCCAAATGGCATAACATTCCATTCATAATGTCTAGCTGGGACATTGAAAGTTGTTTTAAATTTATCTTCTTCTTTGATAGCCACTTGCCAAAATCCTGAATTTAGATTAAACTTTGAAAATATTTTTGCACCAGCAATCCTTGTAACCAAACTAGTCTTGTTTGGGATGGGGTATGTATCATCAGCCAAGACTTTGTTTAAAGTCTTATAATTTACTACTAGCCTGGGAATTCCTCTTACTTGTTCAAAATGTTTGTTCACATAGAACTCATAACAATTCCAAGGACTAGTAGATCCTTGATGAGCCCTTTACTAAGGAGACCCTTAATTTCTTCTGCACACAATCTCTGGTATTCAACATTCATAGGAATGGCTCTGCTCTTACAAGGTTTTCCTTGATAGTCTTCCTTGTATGGAAGAGAGACTTCATACTTCTTTTGATTCCAAAAAGATGTGGGATTTTCTGAGCATACTTGATCAATGAATTCTTGCTTCAACAGAAGAATTTTCTGTTGAATTTGATTTTGGCTTAGCTGCTCTCTTATTCTTATCCCAGATTCATGTCCCTTTAATTCTTCAATTTTGAGGATTTTATTTTTTATGGTTTTTACCATATTGGATATCCTGGGGACAGATACAAAAGGAAGATTTATGGTAACTTTTTTGTCTTTGGATACAGAGGGAATGCTAATAAAATAACTAGGTCTATTATTTGCTATCATAGTGGATCCATGGGGTTCAACTTCTTCAAGAAATGGCGTCCCCAAGATGAAAGCTATAGGAATGTCAGCTAGCAGGAATTTTAAGTGTAGGCAATATTGTTTGAAGTAGAGAGTGGCTTCAAGAATTTGAAAGAAGATTTATGTTGGAATATTTCCAAGTCCAACAACACTTTCTTGAGTCTTTTGCCAGAAATTTACAGGAATAATTTCCTTATTCAAAAGATTGAGGTCAGATCCTTTATCTAGAAGAGTTTTCAAATGAAAAGGCATTCGTTGAATTTTTAAATCCATAAGGACATGGAATTTTTTATGTTGAATTGGAAATACTTGCTCTTCTTTTTGCTCTGTCTTGTTTTCTTGTTTTTTGATAAACTTTTTAACTTTACCTATTTCTTTCCCTAAATCTGAGATGGAGAGTGTCTGGACAGAACAACATGTAGGCTTAATTGAACATGGTTCTAAAGCCTTTTTAGAGCAATTTCTTGGGATCAAAATTCTTCTTTTAGTCCTGCATTCATAAAAGGAGATGAACATATCCTTTTCATCCATATAATCTTTCCATTCCTTAGATGAGCTTAGTTTTTCTTCATTTGAGCTATCTGAAGAAAAAGATTCGGCATTTGGATGAGTAAAGAGATCCCAATTTAACATATCTTTTATCCAATCTGCTTTTACTTTATTTTTTTGACATCCCATCATTAGAGAAAGGAATTTTTTGACTTCAGGAGCAGATGGTCTTTTGATGTCTTCTGGTATAACCACTTGGCATCTTCTGTTAATTTATGTACATGGGTTTATTTTTACAACAAGAATATGTCATTCATGATGAAAAGAGAAGTCATAACACTGTGGGTGTGGGCAGGGTTCTTTTGCAGTAGAATGTGGTGGTGGAAGGTTTGTTCGTGGATTATGATTGACATGTTCAAACTGTAAATGATCTTATTCTGTGAATTCAGAAAGACTGGATAGGGTTACTAATTTCTTGCAGTCTAAGCATTGAAATGCAAAAGGAACATGGCTAATGGAGTTTGCAAGAGATTGTAATGAAGGGTGTAGGTAAAAGGATGAAGTGGAGGATGAGGATGAGACTGAAGAATTATTACGCGATAATGATTTTTGTTGAAAGGAAATAACTGCAGAGGATGCAAATTCTTTTATTTGGGCAAAAGTGATCGACCTTGGAATAGGAGATTTTGGTGTATCAATGACCCAGTCTGTGGGAAAAGAAAGATTTTCCCAACAAATTGTTTGATGCTCCACTTTTTTATTTAAAGGGTCGGTTAGAACCAAAGTGATGGATTGAGAAGTTCGGATAGGAGTATGCAATACTGCCAGGAATAGAGTATTGGTATGTTTGAAGCATCCCCTGGTTTGGATAGATATATTTGTTCTATTTTGGCACATATCATATGCAGTGGTTCTGATTTGGAGTTTTAATATGTCTCCAAGGTTATCATCAAAAGTATATACAAAGAAGTTGGGAAAACAATCAAAATAAACAGGACCATTTGAAAGAGGGGCTACTATTCCTCCTATTAAAGAATTAGTTAGTCGGATACAACAAAACAGTGATGTGAACTAGACTATTCCCTTGATAAACGTCAAAGAAGTCCAGAATGAAGCCAAAAAGCATGCAAAAAATTATTTACATTTTGGATGCATCTGAGTTGGAATTAGTCGCTTGGTTCACAAAGGAATTGATGCCTATGCTCTATGTACAATCAGGGATATGACACACAACAAATTCAGAGGCTTCCTCCGATGGAGAATGAAGCTTGAAGATGAATCTATCTCATGCGTCTGTCTTGCTTCTGCTATTTGACCATATATGTCTTGCTACTCTCTACAGTACCAATACAGATATCCTGGCAAACCCCAAGTTGAACCTTATATGCTCCTAAAGAAAACTCCTAGCGAATATTCGAACAACCCAACACCATAAACTACGCTTAGAAACCACTTGCCTAGTGGGACTTGCACAAGTGCTCCAGGACCTAAGAGAACCTCGGCACAGCTTTCCTCCAGAGCTTTATCTTTCACTTGAGAGAACCTCGTCTACCATAATATTTCAAGGCACACAGATTGCAATAGTAGGCAAATAGAAATGAGAGTATTTAACAGATGCACAATAGGAGACAACATTCAGATTTCATAAACGCTTACGGAAGTCTCTTATATTAAACACAGAGAGCTGAAGCTCTAAAGCTAGGGTATATAATAAGAGAAGGATGCTCTGAGCAGAATGCTCTACTCACTCACAACACACCTACAACACACTTACAGACTTGCAGAATTACTCAAAAGCTCATACAGAAGGGATCTTTAGAAAGACTCGGACAACTTACAAACTGACTAACTTGAAACTCTAAAAAACTCCTCCTTGAGAATTAACTCCTCTTCTCCTTATATACAAATTTGTGGAGAAAAGAATCATTTGATCGATGAGACTCGACAAGACTTTCGACCCTACATGTCTTCCACTGAATCTACTTTTAGAGATTTGGCAGTAGAAATCGTGCAAGATTCTTTCGACCAAATCATAACTTTATTCTCCACTAAGAAAAGTAAATCATACTTTTAGATCTGGCGGGGTAGTCATGCAATATTCCCTATAATATGTCACACTCTATATGACACATATGGAGGAATCTTGGAAATGTGGGTCAAACCACACCAAAAGTTGGAGAAGTGATCCAACTTTCCAAGATACTTTTTATGATTTATTACATAGTGGAGGTTAGTTACGTCAACCCATGGAAACCGATTGGCACCACTGTCGGCCAATAAGACTTGAAATACATTGTGGAGGTTGGTTACGTCAACCCACGGAAACTGATTGACACCAC
Organism: Picea engelmannii; assembly: GCA_009831015.1. Lineage (NCBI taxonomy): Eukaryota > Viridiplantae > Streptophyta > Pinopsida > Pinales > Pinaceae > Picea > Picea engelmannii. Next base: position 190,058 of record ML809250.1, on the reverse strand, counting down.
TGTCGGCCAGTAAGACTTGAAAGTAATTATGAATCATTATTCTACTGGTTGGTCATGGAAATGCTGAAAGTGGTCTGGGTCCCAATGTTGAGTATATATTTCACTGTACATTTCGGGATCTTCATCATGATCTTCATCTTGCTATAGGACATACCATTTCCTAATGACCCATGGATGCTTTTCTCTGATAAAAAGCATTTTATACTCATTTTCATAAATTTGTTCTAAATTATACACAGTGTTTGGAAAATTTTTGTGAGGGAATAAAAACATCCTAGCAGTGTCAATGACATCTGGATGAATAGAGATGGGATTCAAACCAAACTTTTTCCACCAATATATAAGCCAGTTTGGTTCAGTGAAAGAGGGAAACTGATCAGAAAATTTAATCATACAATAATAATATCTGTATATGTCAGTCCATAAACAAACATGATCCCACATTGCTTTATACTGGAAATAATTTATCTGAAACAATCTTTGATGAGGATCTTGTTGTGTCCATGACTGTATATCTCTCATTCTATTAATTTGGAAAAAATTCCATGCTGGAGCTTGGTTCCATCTCTGTGTTTGTTGACAAAACCAATTTCTGTTTGCGGATCTGATTCTGGTTAAATCTCCCATTTCAAAAAATTTCTGTCGAGCTGCAATAGTAGATTCATGGTGCATTTGCCCTATCACATGCTGTGGTAGAATGACATGAATGCTGGTATTTGTAGAGAAACCTGGTAATCCAAATTCCACTCCTTCAGACCATCTTAGCTGCCATTGTGGTACCCAATTTTGACAATATATATCCCATGTTGTATAATCATCGAGATGTTCTGTGACCGGAATATTTCTATAGTCATCCCAAGTATTAATTATAACCATGCTTTTTGAACAATATGCAATTTGGGCCTATGATTCTGATATAAAAGCCAAAGTCTTCTTTTTTGGTGGATGGCCATTAATACTTGGTAGAGTGATAAAGTATCCAGGATCTCTGTCAGATGTTTGGGAAGAGCCATGTGGCTCTACAACTGATAAAAAAGGAGTTCCTAGAATACAATCAACTAGTAAATCTGACAATAGAAATTTCATTCCTAAAGCATACTCATCAAATAATAAGATTCCTTTAGGAATTTCAAAATCCATATTTGTAGAAACATTCGCCAATCCTATAGTAGAATAACTACCAGGGAACCAATATTTGTGGGGAATTAAATCTTTATGAACTAAGTTCATATCTGATCATGTATCCAATAGTGCATTCAAACAAAAAAATTCAGAATTTATTTCTAGTTTTATCTTTACTTGATATTTCTGAAATGTGATAGGCAAGATTTTCATTGCGCTTAACCCTTGGAGTTGAGCTGAAGTTTTAGGCTTTTCTTTCATAGGTGCATATTCCAGAGGAGGTGGTGTGGAATCTAACTAATTCCTGATATCCCTAATTTCTTGTCTTGCCCAAGAGTCTACTTTGTAGCTGTCTTTAGACTCTTCTTCCAATTTTCTAAATTTTTCTTTCAAATTAGTAACTTCTTTTATTAAAAGGATCATTTCTCTGGCTAGATCAGTTACTGAGGTATGATGTAGCTTTGCTTCCTTATTTTATTTGATAAATGTTTTTGTATTTCTATCAAAGGAAGCTTCTAAAAACAAAGGTTCTCTTTTTGAAGATTCAACATACCTTGACCTTTGTTCTATTTTGATTGATTTTAAAAATGTTTCAAGAAGAGAATTCTTCATATCTCCTTCGGGTAGGGCTTTGATTTGTGAGAGCATCTGTGCTTCTTGGTCACCCACATTGATGAACATGAAGATTTTTATCTTTTCTCTGGTATTGATTTCAGGCTCTGATTCAAACTCAGAGATATTAGAACCGTCTTCACAGGAACAAAGGTTATGATTTTTGCATCTGCAATTTTGATTCATCGAAACTTATTCTTCTGAGCTATATTCAAACTCAGAGGCACTAGTGGATTCTGAACAACAATCTTGTTGCAACAGATGTACTTCTTGTCTTTTTGGAAAGTGGTTGTGTGGGCATTGGTTTGTTTCATGATTGTTTGACCCACATCTGTTGCAATGTGTTCTCAGAGCTAGTTGGTTGCTAGCTTGAGCTTCTTTGGAATTTTGTTCAGAATGTTTTCCTTTTGACATTCTTGATGCTTTATTTTCTAGGCAATTGTGTGCAATGTGTCCATTTTTTCCACAGATCCAACACTGGACATGCTGCCTGGCCTGATGAGCGTGAGTTTTTAATTTGATGTCTTCAGGCTCATAATAGTGTGTTTTGGGCTTGTACCTGTATCTTTTATTTTCTTTGAAGTCTTTTTTCTTTTTTCTTTTCCTTTTTACAAGGTCTGAAATATATAGACCATACTTCTCGCATATAGATTTTTTGTCTGGTAGGTGAGATAACTTATTTACAGAGTTATGGACTTTCATATTTACACACAACCCTACCAGAGCTTTATTAATGAGAGAATAAATTTCTCCCCATGTGTACATCTCATATGGAAGCTTGAAAACTTCCTGCATTTTTAGATATTCTACAAATTTACTAGGTATGGCAGCCAAGTAAACTTGTTTCCATAAATTTTTTTGACTATCTTGCACCTCAAATATTCTCTGTGTCCAATCCTTATGAAATTCTTCATATTCTGACATCTTTCTACATTTCATGTTCATAAGGATTAGCTCATGTTTGTCTGCTAATTCTAATTCAGTTCCACACACATGTTCAAGGATTGTTGTGGTAAGGGATCCTATCATGTTGTTGTGTGGGGTCCCATCAATATGATATGCCACATCACCTTGTTCATCTCTTAGGATTTCTACTTCCATTTTAGTAATCATTATTGGAGATGAAATAACTTCCCACCGTTTTCTCAGTGTTCTAGTAAAACATTGAATTATGGATTTGCATGCTTCAACTTCTGGTTTTCCTTTCATACACATGAATTTGTATGAAACATACATTTTGTTAATCATTTGTCTGATCTGTCCGACTAAAAAAGTATCAATGTTCCATTCTGGGAACCAATCTTCTGTAAATGTTTGGGTTTCAAGTAATCTACCTTTTCCCAAAAGTTCTGGTGTTGGAGGTCTATTTACATGATGAGGGAGATTCTCATAGGTAGTTTGTTGGATGGATACTAGTGAAAGATTTTGTTTTGATGATTCTAGTGTATCCTTTTCTGGGGGAAAATGATGAGGAAATATTTTATCTATTTTTGTCTCAGATGGTTTATATACAAGAGACAAGATAGATATTGGATGATTTGGAAGGATATAAGGATCGGGAATGGGTTTGTCAGTGATATTATCCTTTTGTTTAATTTCTAGCAGTGATTTTCCCATATTGGAGAAGGCTTCTCCTAATGCTTCCATTAATTCGTCATGATTTCTCTTGGACTCTGTTAGAGAAGTGTCCATTTTCTCTTTGACATCTGTATGTTTGTCCTTTATTTCATTTCCAGACTGGACTACAGTGTTTTTAGAGACTTGCAAGTCTCTAATTTGTCCACGTCTAGCATAATCATTTGTTATAAATGTATGTGTAGCCATGCCTCTCAAGGCAGAGTTTGTCCAATTTAATTGTTCTGCTAGTGATTGGACTCTTCTGTCAACACCCGTTAGTTGGGTGGCTTCATCAAAAAGCAGTAGAGGTACTGCTCTGACTTGTCTGTTATTGTCTTCAAGGACAATACCTTTGAATGGAGCAAAAGTCAAACTTGATTCAACTGTCTGTCCTTCCAGACTTTTCCACTTATGTTTAGGAGGTTCTTCAGATCCTCCTTCCATCATTTGGACTTCAGGATTTTGTCTTAATTTCTTCCATTCATAGAAAGAAATCCATATTTCTTTGTCAGAGATATAATCCTTCCATTTTTGTGATAATTCAACTTTTTCTTTATCTGATGTGGCTATTTTGAAGTTCTTTGTTTCTCGATTTGTAAACAAATCCCAATTTAACATCCTTTTGATCTGAACTTCTTCTATGGATCCCTTGGGACACCCTTTCATTATCGAATAAAATTTGTGAATTTCATCTATTGAGGGTCTTTGCATAGTGTCAGGTAGAGGGTTTGAAAACCTACAATGAGGAATAACCTGATCGCATTTCTCAATATAACCTAACCCATACTTAGGTATTCCTAGAGGCCTCATGCCTTTGTAAATTTCTTGTATTCTGGGATCTAGAGTTTCTATTGTTGGCATATAATTAATTATTAAGCAGTGTTGAGACTCTGAAGTTGAGATAGTACTATCAACAGTATTATTTACAGAATGAAAACAAACTGAAGAATCCATGTGTTATAGGAGAGATAACTATAACTGCACAGGAAAGCATGGCTTTTAATATTAGTCCTCTGCTCTGGGGAGAGAGAATGTCAGATAGGCTCCTGGCTGACTGCTCAGGCAGAAACTAGTTACTCTATTAGGAAGTCGCAAAAGTGGAAACCTTGTCTTTCAAAGGCCTGAGACTTCTGATACAGCTTCAGAGAGTCACAAGAGTGGAAACCTTGTATTTCAAAGGCCCGAGACTCTTGATACGGCTCTAGATTCTTTATTTATTACTTTAAACAAAACTTAACAGAGGGAGAGATCTGTTATCATACCCGGCACAAAAATGGCTTCATGGCTCTAATACCATTTGTAATCTCAGAGGTTTCCTCCGACAAAGAATGAAGCTTGAAGATGAATCTTTCTCATGCATCTGTCTTTCTTCTACTACTTGACGGTCTACATCTTGCTATGTCTTGCTACATCGGGTATGGTAATAGATCTCTCGCTCTGTTAAGTTTTGTTTAAAGTAATAAAGAAAGAATCTATATCTGTATCAATATCCTCGGGCCTTTGAAAGACAAGTTTTCCACTCTTGAGACTCTCTGAAGCCGTATCAGAAGTCTCAGGTCCTTTGAAAGACAAGGTTTCCACTTCTACAACTTCCCAACAGAGTAACTAGTTTCTCCTATCTGACATTCTCTCTCCCTGGAGTAGAGGACTAAGATTAAAAGCCTGTACAGTTATAGTTATCTCTCCTATAACACATCGATTCTTCAGTTTGTTTTCGTTCTGTAAATAATACCGTGATAGTATTGTCTCAACTTCAGAGTCTCAACACTGCTTAATGATTCATTATATGCCAACAATAGAGACTCTAGATCCCAGACTACAAGACATTTACAAAGGCATGAGGCCTATAGGAACACCTAAGTATGGGTTAGGTTATATTGAGCAATGTGATCATGTTATCCCTGATTGTAGGTTTTCAAACCCTCTACCTGACACTATGCAAAGACCGTTAATAAATGAAATTCACAAATTTCATTCGATAATGAAAGGGTGTCCCAAGGGATCCATAGAAGAAGTCTGGATCAAAATGATGTTAAATTGGGATTTGTTTACAAATCCAGAAATAAAGGACTTCAACATAGCCACATCAGATAAAGAAAAAGTTGAATTATCACAAAAATGGAAAGATTATATCTCTGACAAAGAAATATGGATTTCTTTCTATGAATGGAAGAAATTAAGACAAAATCTTGAAGTCCAAATGATGGAAGGAGGATATGAAGCACATCCTAAACACAAGTGAAAAAGTCTGGAAGGACAAAAACTTGAATCAAGTTTGACTTTTCCTCCATTCAAAGGTATTGTCCTTGAAGACAATAATAGACAAGTTAGAGCAGTACCTCTACTGCTTTTTTATGAAGCCACCCAACTAATGGGTGTTGACAGAAGAGTGCAATCACTAGCAGAACAATTAAATTGGACAAACACTGCCTTCAGAGGCATGGCTACACATACATTTGTAACAAATGATTATGCCAGACGTGGACAAATCAGAGACTTTCAAGTCTCTACAAACACTGTAGTCCAGTCTGTAAATGAAATAAAGGACAAAGTTACAGATGTCAAAGAGAAAATGGACACTTCTCTAAGAGAGTCCAAAATAAATCATGAAGAATTAATGGAAGGATTAGGAGAAGACTTCTCCAATATGGGAAAATCACTGCTAGAAATTAAACAAAAGGATAATATCACTGACAAACCCATTCCTGATCTTTATATCCTTCCAAATCATCCAATATCTATCGTGTCTCCTGTATATAAACCATCTTAGACGAAAATAGATAAAATATTTCCTCATCATTTTCCCCCAGAAAAGGATACACTAGAATCATCAAAAGAAAATCTTTCACTAGTATCCATCCAGAAACCTGCCTATGAGAATCTCCCTCATCATGTAAATAGACCTCCAGCACCAAACCTTTTGGGAAAAGGTAGATTACTTGAAACCCAACCATTTGCAGAAGATTGGTTCCCAGAATGGAACATTGATAATTTGTCAGTCAGACAGATCAGACAAATGATTGACATAATTTATGTTTCATACAAATTCATGTGTATGAAAGGCAAAACGGAAGTTGAAGCATGCAAATCCATAATTCAATGTTTTACTAGAACATTGAGCAAATGGTGGGAAGTTATTTCATCTCCAATAATGATTACTAAAATGTAAGAAGAAATCCTAAGAGATGAACAAGGTGATGTGGTATATCATATTGATGGGACCCCACACAACAACATTATAGGATCCCTTACCACAACAATCCTTGAAAATTGGTGTGGAACTAAATCAGAATTAGCAAACAAACATGAGCTAATCCTTATGAGCATGAAATGTAGAAAGATGTCAGAATATGAATAATTTCATAAGGATTGGACACGAAGAATCTTTGAGGTGAAATATAGTCAAAACCTTTTAAGGAAACAAGTTTACTTGGCTACCATACCTAGTAAATTTGTAGAATATCTAAAAATGCAGGAAGTTTTCAAGCTTCCATATGAGATGTACACATGGGGAGAAATTTATTCTCTCATTACTAAAGCTCTGGTAGGGTTGTGTGTAAATATGAAAGTCCATAACTCTGTAAATAAGTTATCTCACCTGCCAGATAGAAAATCTATATGCGAGAAGTATGGTCTATATATTTCAAACCCTGTAAAAAGGAAAAGAAAAAAGAAAAAAAAATTCAAAGAAAAGAAAAGATACAGGTACAAGCCCAAAACACACTATTATGATCCTGAAGACATCAAATTAAAAACTCACACTCATCAAGCCAGGCAACAAATCCAATGTTGGATCTATGGAAAAAATGGACACATTGCACACAATTGCCTAGAAAATAAAGCATCAAGAATTTCAAAAGGAAAACATTCTGAAAAAAAAGCCAAAGAAGCTCAGGCTAGCAAACAACTAGCTCTAAGAACACATTCCAATAGATGTGGGTCAAACATTCATGAAACAAACCAATGCCCGCACAACCCCTTTCCAAAAGGATAAGAAGTACATCTGTTGCAACAAGGTTGTTGTTTAGAATCCACTAGTGCCTCAGAGTTTGAATATAGCTCAGAAGAAGAAGTTCTGATGAATCAAAATTGCAGATGCAAAAATCCTAACTTTTGTTCCTGTGAAGATAGTTCTAATATCTCTGAGTCTGAATCAGAGCCTGAAATCAATGCCAGAAAAAAGATAAAAATCTACATGTTCATCAATGTGGGTGACCAAGAAGCATAGATGCTCTCACAAATCAAAGCCCTACCCGAAGGAGATATGAAGAATTCTCTTCTTGAAACATTATAAAAATCAATGAAAACAGAACAAAGGTCAAGGTATGTTGAATCTTCAAAAAGAGAACCTTTGTTTTTAGAAGCTTCCTTTGATAGAAATACAAAAACGTTTATCAAATACAATAAGGAAGCAAAGCTACAACATACATCAATAATTGATCTGTCAAAAGAAATGATCCTTTTAAGAAAAGAAGTTACTGATTTGAAAGAAAAATTTAGAAAATTGGAAGAAGAGTCTGAAGACAGCTACAAAGTAGACTCTTGGGCAAGACAAGAAATTAGGGATATTCTGAATCAGTTAGATTCCACACCACCTCCTCTGGAATATGCACCTATGAAAGAAAATCCTAAAACTTCAGCTCAACTCCAAGGGTTAAGCTCAATGAAAATCTTGCCTATCAGATTTCAAAAATACCAAGTAAAGATAAAACTAGAAATAAATTATGAAATCTTTTGTTTGAATGCACTATTGGATATAGGATTAGATATGAACTTAGTTCATAAAGATTTAATTCCCTACAAATACTGGTTTCCTAGTAGTTATTTTGCTATATGATTGGGGAATGTTTCTACAAATATGGATTTTGAAATACCTAAAGAAATCTTATTATTTGATGAGTATGCTTTAGGAATGAAATTTCTATTATCAGATTTACCAGTTGATTGTATTCTAGGAACTCCTTTTTTATCAGCTGTAGAGCCACATGGATCTTCCCAAAGATCTAGCGGAGATCCTGGATACTTTATCACTCTACCAAGTATTAATGGCCATCCACCAAAAAAGAAGACTTTGGCTTTTATATCGGAATCACAGGCCCAAATTGCATATTGTTCAAAAAGCATGGTGATAATTAATACTTGGGATGATTATAGAAATATTCCAGTCACAGAACATCTCGATGATTATACAACATGGGATATATATTGTCAAAATTGGGTACCACAATGGCAGCTAAGATGGGCTGAAGGAGTGGAATTTGGATTACCAGGTTTCTCTACAAATACCAACATTCATGTCATTCCACCACAACATGTGATAGGGAAAATGCACCAAACATCTACTATTGCAGCTCGATAGAAGTTGGTTGAAATGGGAGATTTAACCAAAATCAGATCCGCAAACAGAAATTGGTTTTGTCAACAAACACAGAGATGGAACCAATCTCCAGCATGGAATTTTTTCCCAATTAATAGAATGAGAGATATATAGTCATGGATACAACAAGATGATCATCAAAGATTGTTTCAGATAAATTATTTCCAGTATAAAGCAATGTGGGATCATGTCTATTTATGGACTAACAGATACAAATATTATTATTGTATGATTAAATTTTCTGTTCAGTTTTCCTCTTTCCCTGAACTAGACTGGCTTATAGATTGGTGGAAAAAGTTTGGTTTGAATCCCAACGCTATTCATCCGGATGTCATTGACACTGCTAGGATGTTTTTATTCCCTCACATAAATTTTCCAAACACTGTGTATAATTTAGAACAAATTTATGAAAATGAGTATAAAATGCTTTTTATCAGAGAAAAGCATCCATGGGTCATCAGGACACGGTATGTCCTACAGAAAGATGAAGATCATGATGAAGATCCATAAATGTACCGTGAAATATACACTCAACATTGCGACCCAGACCGCTTTCGACATTTCGATGACCAACCCGTAGAATAGTGATTCATAATTACTTTCAAGTCTTACTGGCCAACAGTGGTGTCAGTCGGTTTCTATGGGTTGATGTAAACAACCTCCACAATGTATTTCAGGTCTTATTGGCCGACAGTGGTGCCAATCGGTTTCTGTGGGTTGACCTAACTAACCTCCACTATGTAATAAATCATAAAAAGTATCTTGGAAACTTGGAGCACTTCTCCAACTTTTGGCATGGTTTGACCTGCATTTCCAAGATTCCTCTGTATGTGTCTTATAGAGTGTGACATCTGATAGGGAATCTTGCATGACTACCCCGCCAGATCTAAAGGTATGATTTACTTTTCTTAGTGGATAATAAAGCTATGATTTGGTCGAAAGAATCTTGCACGATTTCTACTGCCAAATCTGTAAAAGTAGATTGAGTGGAAGACATGTAGGGTCCAAAGTCTTGTTGAGTCTCATCGGTGAAATGATTGTCTTCTCCACAATATTGTATATAAGGAGATGAGGAGTTCATTCTCTAGGGAGGAGTTTTTTAGAGTTTCAAGTTAGTCGGTTTGTAAGTTGTCCGAGTCTTTCTAAATCTCCCTTCTGTCTGAGCTTTTGAGTCATTCTGCAAGTCTGTAAGTGTGTTGTAAGTGTGTTGTGAGCGAGTAGAGCATTCTGCTCACAGCATCCTGCTCTTATTGTATACCCTTTCTTTAGAGATTCGACTCTCTATTTTTAATATAAAATACTTCTGCAAGCATTTATGAAATTTGAATGTTGTCTCCTATTGTGCATCTGTTAAATACTCTCATTTCTATTTGCCTACTATTGCAATCTATGTTCCTTGAAAGATTATGGTGGTCGAGGTTATCTCAAGTGAAAGATAAATCTCTGGAGGAAATTTGTGTTGAGGTTCTCTTAGGTCCTGGAGCACTTGTGTAAGTCCCGCTAGGCAGGTGGCTGCTAAGGGAAGTTTATGGTGTTGGGTTGTTCGAAGGTTTGCTAGGAGTTTTCTTTAGGAGCATATAAGGTTCAACTTGGGGTTTGCCAGGATAAATGGATTGGTACTGCAGAGAGTAGCAAGACGTAGATGGTCAAATAGCAGAAGAAAGACAGACGCACAAGACAGATTCATCTTCAAGCTTCATTCTCCATCGGAGGAAGCCTTTGAGTTCACAAATGGTATTTCCATGAAGCCATTTTTGTGTCGGGTATGATAACAGATCTTTCACTCTGTTAAGTTTTGTTTTAAAATAAAAGAAAGAATCTAGAGTCGTATCAAGAGTCTCAGGCCTTTTAAAGACAAGGTTTCCACTCTTGCGACTCTCTGAAGCCGTATCAGAAGTCTCGAGCCTTTGAAAGACAAGGTTTCCACTTCTGCAACTTCCTGAAAGAGTAACTAGTTTCTTCCTGAGAATTTGGCCAAGAGCCTATCTAACATTCTCTCTCTTCGGAGAAGAGGACTAAGATTAAACACCCTTCTTTTCTGTGTAGTTATAGTTATCTTTCCTATAACATAATGGATTCTTCAGTTTCTTTATGAGAATTACAAAATGTTGAAGATCAAAGTACATCTGGAAGAGACTCTGTTAGTAGTCTAGAATCTATGTTTGCTAACAATAGATCCCAGATTCTAAATTATGTCATCATTGAAGAAGTTGAAACTCAGCTTCAAGCTGCTTGGAAATTACCTGCTATATCTCCCATCCAAGTCTATAAAGACCTAAATATGTTTCATCTCAAGGCTGTCTCTAGGGTAATAGTAAAAGAATCAGTTAGTCAGATACAACAAAACAGTGATGTCAGCCAGACTATTTCCTTGATAAATGTCAAAGAAGTCTAAAATGAAGCCAAAAAGCATGGAAGAAATTATTTACATTTTAGATGCATCCGAGTTGGAATTAGTCTCTTGGTTCACAAAGGCATTGATGCCTATGCTCTGTGTACAGTCAGGGATATGACACACAACAAATTCATTGATTCATTAATAGGAGGAATAGTAGCCCCTCTTTCAAATGGTCTTGTTTATTTTGATTGTTTTCCCAACTTGCCTGTATATACTTTTGATGATAACCTTGGAGACATATTAAAACTCCAAATCAGAACCACTAGATTTGATATGTGCCAAACTAGAACAAATATATCTATCCAAACCAGACAATGCTTTTGACATACCAATACTCTATTCCTGACAGTCTTGCATACTCCTAGCCGAACTTCTCAATCCAGTACTTTGGTTCTAACTGACCCTTTAAATCAAAAAATGGAGCATCAAACAATTCATTGGGAAAATATTTCTTTTCCCACAGACGATGTCATTGATACGCCAAAAGTTCCTATTCCAAGGTCGATCACTTCTGCCCGAATAAAAGAATTTGCATCCTCTGCAGTTATTTCCTTCCCACAAAAATCCTTATCGCATAATAATTCTTCAGTCTCATCCCCATCCTCCACTTCATCCTTTTTCCTATACCCTTCATTACAATCTCTTGAAAACTCCATTGGCCATGTTCCTTTTGCAGTTCAATGCTTAGACTGCAGGAAATTAGTAACCCTATCCAACCTTTTTGCATTCACAGAAGAAGATCATTTATAGTTTGAACATGTCAATCATAATCCACGAAATGACCTTCCACCACCACATTCTACTGCAAAAGAACCCTGACCACACCCATAGTGTTCTGACTTTCCTTTCCCTCATGAACCACATATTTTGGTTGTACAGATAAACCCATGTACAAAAATTAACAGAATATGCCAAGCGGTTATACCAGAAGACATCAGAAGACCATCTTCTCCTGAAGTCAAAAAATTCCTTTCTCTAATGATGGGATGTCAAAAACATAAAGTAAAAGAAGATTGGATGAAAGATATGTTAAATTTGGATCTCTTTACTCATCCAAATGCCGAAGCTTTTGCTTCAAATAGCTCAAATGAAGAAAAACTGAGCTCATCTAAGGAATGGAAAGATTATATGGATGGAAAGGATATGTTCATCTCCTTTTATGAATGGAGGACTAAAAGAAGAATTTTGATCCCAATAAATTGCTCTAAAAAGGCTTTGGAACCATGTTCAATTAAGCCTACATGTTGTTCTGTCCAAACACTCTCCATCTCAGATTTAGGGAAAGAAATAGGTAAACTTAAAAAGTTTATCAAAAAACAAGAAAACAAGAAAAAATAGAAAGAAGAGCAAGTATTTTTAATTCAACATAAAAAATTCCATGTCCTTATGGATTTAAAAATTCAAGGAATGCCTTTTCATTTGAAAACTCTGCTAGATACAGGATCTAACCTTAATATTTTGAATAAGGAAATTATTCCTATAAATTTCTAGCAAAAGACTCAAGTAAGTGTTGTTGGACTTGGAAATATTCCAACAGAAATCTCCTTTCAAATTCCTGAAGCCACTCTCTACTTCAAACAATATTGCATGCACTTAAAATTCCTACTAGACGACATTCCTATAGCTTGCATCTTGGGGACACCATTTCTTGCAGCAGTTGAACCCCATGGATCCACTATGCTAGAAAATAATAAACCTAGTTATTTTATTAGCATTCCCTCTATATCCAAAGACAAAAAAGTTACCATACATCTTCTTTTTGTATCTGTCCCCAGTATATCCAATATGGTACAAACCATAAAAAATAAAATCCTCAAAATTGAAGAATTAAAGGGACATCAATCTGGGATAAGAATAAGAGAGAAGTTAAGACAAAATCAAATTCAACAGAAAATTCTTCTGTTGAAGCAAGAATTCATTGATCAAGTATGCTTAGAAAATCCCGCAACTTTTTGGAAGCAAAATAAGCATGAAGTCTCTCTTCCATACAAGGAAGACTATCAAGGAAAACCTTGTAAGAGCAGAGCCATTCCTATGAATGATAAATACCAGAGATTGTGTGCAGAAGAAATTAAGGGTCTCCTTAGTAAAGGGCTCATCAGAGAATCTACTAGTCCTTGGAATTGTTATGGGTTCTATCTGAACAAACATTCTAATCAAGTAAGAGGCATTCCTAGGCTAGTAGTAAATTATAATCCTTTAAACAAAGTCTTGGCTAATGATACATACCGCATCCCAAACAAGACTAGTTTGGTTACAAGGATTGCTGGTGCAAAAATATTTTCAAAGTTTGATCTAAAATCAGGATTTTGGCAAGTGGCTATCAAAGAAGAAGATAAATTTAAAACAACTTTCAATGTCCCAGCTGGACATTATGAATGGAATGTTATGCCATTTGGCCTAAAGAATGCACCATCCAAATTTCAAAGGGTCATGGTGTTAGAAAAACAGGACCGCGGAGCAATAAAATAAAACAAATGCAGAAACAAAAACACATAAGACACACAATACAAGAGAGACACAGATTTACGTGGTTCACCCAATGTGGGCTACGTCCACCAGAGAAATTGCCAGGTCCTTCCTTTATTATTATCCAGCAAATGAAGGGATACAACCTACAACAAAAACCCGTTGTAACTTCCTCTTCTTTCTCTCACAGTCTCCTAACTCAGAATACAATATTCACCCTCATACATAGCCGCAATACATTTCCCTCATAAAAGAGGGTTGCCTTCTAGGGAAAAAACCCTAACATAATCTCTACCGTTAGATCTGCGACCTTATAATGAACGGTCCAGATTTACAATGAA